>SNQJ01S0089429.1:33229-45803 GCA_010110895.2 Picea sitchensis
TTGAGTACAACAAGTCAAATGTTCTTCAAATGTATGATACTCCTTCCTTGTGTTCATGCTTGCGGCAAATGAATCCCATGTCTTGGGAAGACTGTTGAGTACTATATTTACCAGTTCCTTCTCTGAGATGATCTCTTCAATAGCTTGTATTTGATCTCTTAACTGAGAGATCCTCAAAAAGTATGATGTTATGATATCATCATCATTCATCTTCAAGTCATGGAGCTCATTCTTCATACTCTCTACTTGTCCAATGTTTCTGACTGAGAAGAGGTTTGTTAGGGAATCGTACATCTTCTTCGATGAGTCAAGATGGGAGATGTAGGGTATCAAGTGGTATTTTATAGAGTCCACTATGATACTCATGGCATCGATGTCACTATCTTTGACTTTACTAACTTCTCCTTTTCTTTTCCTTCTTCAAACTCTAGTTCCATGATCTTTCCTTTCACAATATCCAACACTTTATTCTTGGCAAGGATGAGGAAAATCCTTGTCTTCCACACTTTGAAGTTAGAAGCTCCATCTAACTTGTTTTCTAACTTCATAGAGTAATTCATGGCTTCTTTGACTTGGTCAACCCTAGATTTGACCAAAAACTCAAACTTGACGTCTGGGATTGCTGAGAGTACCAAGAGATGCACTAGGCTAGGGTGCACTGGTATATCCGGAAATTAGGTCAATCCCTTCACTTAAGGTGCCTCAACGAGAGGGTTACGGTTTCTTCAATTGCACCTGCTAGTAACCCTAGCGATAGTGCTTTGGTGACTGCTCCTACTAAAAACCCTAGTGGCAGTTATTCAACGAGCTTAATATCCTTATGGCTATGCTCCCTTCTAGTGGTTAGACTGAATGAAGGAGGTGTGGGCCCATAACCGATTATAATATAATGTATGTGCTCATTTTACCATTGACAATATCACTATTGTCACCCAACCATAGGCCTAAGCCACCCTCTGAGTACCTTAACCTTGACAGAGAATCACTCTGGAAGCAAAACCTAGGCTAGATAGCCAAAAAAAGGGTAGCACACCTTTCCCCAAGGATAGCGCACCAAAATATAGCTGATCAGATAGTCCAAACCATAACCAAGAGATAGTCCAATCCAAAACGTAATCTGCTAGCTGCAACAACTGCAACGACAACTCTCCTCCAAACTTGCGCACAAACTGGGCAACTGAAGTGAACACAAGTGTTTCTTTGCAATTCTGAGAATGCCTGCCAGAATGAAGACCGACCTCCTATATTTATACTAATTCTAGCTAGTATTTCTAGGTGTCTATTTACTTAGTATATAATATTTCTTCTGGCTGACTTCTTCTCTTGTAGGCTAATAACCTAATACCAATTATCCTCTTGAGCTGACTTGTCTTCTAGGTTTATTAGCCAACTCATTAGGGTTTCTTCTTTCTTCTCGGAATATTTTATTCTTGTCAGATTTACATGTGGACGTAAATACATCCTGCAACTACCATAATATTAAAACCTACTCCATTTTATCTCACTTCCATCCAGGGAAGAAAAAAATAAAAATAAAAAAGGGGTTAAAAATAATAAAGGGGTTTGGCTGTGAAAATCCAGGTTCCTGTCATAGTACAAACCCAAATTCATATTGGAAAACCAAGTTACAGGAAGAAAGAACTGTAACAAAGGTGATCAGGTCTAGAATTACACCTTGCTGTTGCATTTTCTCAAACAGTTGCATCCCCTCTTTGTCGTATCCATGTAAATCATAGCCTAATATCATAGCATTCCATGAGATTGAATCATGTTCTAGCATTTCTTCAAAATTTTGGCATCCATTGGTTAGACTCCCACATTTTGCATACATGGTAATGAGGGAATTTGCAGTAATAATATCTGAATCAAGTCCAAACTTGATGATTTGGACATGAAGTTTCTTACCCTATTGCATTGCTACTAACTGAGAACATGCACTTATAACATTGGTAAATATGCACAGGTTTGACCTCATGCCTCTCTGTTTCATTAAGGAACATAGTTTCAGTGCTCCCTCACTGTGGACATTCTGCACATATCCAGATGTCATAGCAGACCATCAAGCCACATTTCATTCAGGGATGTTATCAAATAGCAGGTGTGCTTCCTCGGTCATTCCATGTTGAGTATATCATGTAATCATGACATTCCATGATATGACATTTCTCTCTAGAATGGAATTACACCTGCCTGTTGCATTTTATCAAACAATTGCATTCCCTCTTTCCCATATCCACCTAAAGAATAGCCTGATATTATAGCATTCCATGAGACTGCATCATGCTCTCGCATTTGTTCAAAAAATTGGCATCCACTGGTTAGAATCCCACATTTTGCATACAGGGTAATGAGGGAATTTGAAACAAAAATATCTGAATCAAGTCCAAACTTGATTATTTGAACATAAAGTTTCTTACCCTGTTGCATTGCTTCTAACTGAGCATATGCACTTATAGCTTTGGTAAAGATGGACAATTTTGACCTCATGCCTCTCTCTTGCATTAAGGAATATAGTTTCAGTGCTTCCTCACTATGGCCATTATGCACATATCCAGATGTCATAGTAGACCATGAAGCCACATTTCGTTCAGGGATATTATCAAATAGCAGGTGTGCTTCCTCAGTCATTCCATGCTGGGCATATCCTACAATCATGACATTCCATGATATGACATTTCTCTCTAGCATGGAATTACACCTTCCTGTTTCATTTTCTCAAACAGTTGCATCCCCTCTTTTCCATATCCATGTAAATCATAGCTTGATACCATAACATTCCATGAGGTTGCATCATGCTGTGACATTTCTTCAAAAATTTGGCATCCACTAGTTAGATTCCCACATTTTGCATGCATGGTAATGAGGGAATTTGCAGCAATAATATCTTAATCAAGTCCAAACTTGATGATTTGAACATGAAGTTGCTTACCTTGTTGCTTTTTTGCTAATTGAGCACATGCACTTATAACATTGGTAAAGATGCACAGGTTTGACCTCATGCCTTGCTACTAACAATCATCAAAGTCCCCATTTTAAAAGCATCACAACATTACTTGCAAAGAAGAGGTCATTAATGAAAGGTGCATGGAACTCATCTAGTTTTGATGAAACTTTTAATTCTTATTGTCCTTTAAGGGATAATAACATCTTGAGATGAACAAAACAAATAAAAAGAAAACCTATTGATAAATGTTGTATCTTGTGAAGCACACTTCCATTAACAGTTTTTGTACCTTGGAAAACCATTTGTGTACATTAACACATACACTAACAAAATATTATGATGAGGATTTCATTCATGCAATCAATATTAGTAGCAAAGATTCACACAAGGAAGAGGAGGTGTCAATATGATTGCCATGCAATGGTATTGGTATTGGTATGGTATGGTATTGGTATTGGTATGGTATGGGATTGGTATTGGTATTGGAATGGCATTTCTATTGGTATTGGTATTAGTAGCAAAGATTCACACAAGGAAGAGGAGGTGTCAATATGATTTCCATGCAATGGTATTGGTATTGGTATAGTATGGTATTTCTATTGGTATGGTATTGGTATTGGTATAGTATGATATTTCTATTGGTTTGGTATTGGTATTGGTATTGGTATTGCTATGGTATAGTATGCTATTGATATTGGTATGTTATAGTATGGTATTGGTATTGGTATGGTATAGTATGGTATTGATATTGGTATGACATTGATATGCATATCATTGTCAATGCATACCATTTCCATGCAATGGTATTGGTATTGGTATGCATATCATTTCCATGCAATATCATTGCTAATGCATACCATTTCCATGCAATGGTATTGGTATTGGTATGGTATGGTATTGGTATTGGTATTGGTATTGGTATTGGTATGGGATTGGGATTGGTATTGGTATGGGATTGGTATTGGTATTGGTATGGCATGGTATAAGATGGCATTTTTATTGGTATGGTATTGGTATTGGTATGACATTGATATGCATACCATTGCCATGAAATGGTATGAAATGGTATTGGTATTGTTATTGGTATGCAATGGTATGGTATTGGTATTGGTATTGGTATTGGTATTGGTATCTCAATGATTATGTGTACTAAGGGTCGATGGATGTCATTAATCCCTTGACCATATATAATCCCTAATCAATTAACCATTAAACTACCTAGCCCCTAAGCCCCAAATCCATTAGCCATTGACCCTTAATCCCTTAAAGTGTAACCCATGACCCTTAACCCTTAATCCCTTAAATGGTAACCCCTAATCCCTTAAACCTTAATCCCTAAACCTCAAATCCCTAAATAACCTAATCACCAAAGCCCCGATCCACTTAACCCAAAAAAACTCAACAAAATTACTATTTAGGCACATTGGCACCCCTATCCAAAATCATCCCCTTTGGTGAGTCATATCACAAGCCCATCTTGCTTGAATTCAAAAAAGATGGTATTGCAGGTCCAATCCCTTTCCGCTTCAGTCCTCTATGGATTCAGCATGAGGGATTCTTCTAAATAATTTGGGAACAATGGAACACTCCGATCACTGACTCCCCATTCTTTATTTGGGAATAAAATATATGAAGGGCTAAAAAAGCCCTCAAAACATGGGCAAAAGAGAAGAAATCCCCTATGCAATCCTATTTGGAAGCCCAACAAAATATCGAAACTCTTCAAACCAATATGGAAGAAAGAACAATAACCTGAGAACTTCTAGAAAAAGAAGCAAATTTTCACCAAGCTCTTCATTCGGCCTACAGACTAGAAGAGGAATACTGGCGACAAAAGTCCAAAAGCCTTTGGCTTCAATTCTATTGGCAATTCCAAAAACTATCACTTATCTCTAATTGAAGTCAAGAAATTATAACATCAAATCCAATATCTACTTGAATCTGGCCACATATAACCTATCTCATCACCTTGGAGGTTTTGGATCCCTAGTCTTCATTATCCATGAGAAAGAAAATGAATAATGGAATCTAGTCAATGTTAAAAAACATTATCCTTTACAATGAATTAATGATCTGCTAGATTATCTTAAGGGGACTAACTTCTATGTACTTTATTAAGTTAGATCTAACAACATGCTACCATCAAATTTGAATGGCTTCCTAGGATACATGGAATACTTTATTCTTAACTAGATTTGGTCTATATGAATGGTTGGTGATTCCTATTGATCTCACCAAATCCCCCTGCCACCTTTATGAAAGTAATAAATGAAATATACAGTCCAATTGTGCCATATTTTTGTTATATATTTAGATGAAATTCTTATTCTCAATGGCACATGGGAGGACCATCTATAACTTGTGCACACTATATTGGAACTATTTCATGTCCACAAAATATACTAGGTCAAATGAAAGAATCCATTCTTCAAAAAACAATTAATGCAATATCTTGAATTTCTAATTGGATAAGAGGGTAGTCTCCCTAACCCTACTAGGTTTCAAGAACTTGCTACATGGCCATCACCTTTTATAGTGAATACACTGTAGAGTTTTGTTGGAGGCCTTAAATACTATAGGTGTTTCTTTCTACAGTTGCGTCAGGACAAACAATCTTATGAGGGGAGGACGGTAATGTCCTCATTGGCCTAGGAAGCATAAGGAATGGTTCCACTAGCCTAAATTGGTTCCTATAGGATAAGTCAGAAAAGCTACCTAGGGAACTCAACTTTTTCCTAGGAAATGACTTTATAAAGTGGAAAAGGGAAAAAGGGAGACATGGGTCTTAGGAAAAATAAAGTCACTTAAAAATTATAAAGTGTGCAAGCATAAAATGACTTTAGAAGAAAATTAAAAGTAAAGTGAGCGGGAATTAATTCAATGAGAAATAAAAGAGGGGAAAATAGGAGGTGCCCCTCATTTTTGTATTTGCTCATTTCATAAAAAGATTTGTGATATCTCTTGAGAAGAGAGATGAGGGTTTTTGGAAACCCTTCAACTATCTTTCAGATTTTTTCATTGGAATTCATGGTTAGAAGAGTTATCTTGATTGTTGTTTTCTTGTGAGAACTAAATATTTCTCGATGACATTGATCCCTGTGTTAAAGACGACTTTGAGAAGGGGGGTCAAATCTCTCATTTGGGTGCTTATTCTTCTCTGTTGGGTGCGCATTTGAATGAGACAGAGGTTGTTTACTCAAGAGGAAGGCGAGTTACCCACTTGAGGGTTTTGTTATGAGTAGGGAGACTGTTGCCAAGGTGGGACAAATTTTCTGGGCATGAATTCTTGCATAGAGGTCGAGTTTTAATCAGCAAGACTGAATTTGACCCTATTCTCCCTTATTCTGAGTCTCTCATTCATTTGTTGGGCGAGTATCCAAGCTACTACAGGTTGTGTTTCTATTTTAGACAGAGTTCCTCATTCCGAGACTCGTTTTTGTTGTGTGGAGGTCGTGGGGTTTCCTTACACCAACTCCATCTATGGTAGCGCTACTGCAATATTTGGGGCACGTACAGGCTGATATATTCCAGAAATAATATTGTTGATTATTCCTTGGAGAGATGGGATCTTGAAGAACACACACAGATTTCATGACCCATGTTCTTCTATTTATTTTCTTCTATGTATTGAGACTGATATTATCATTATTTTCCATCTAGTTTAAGCAATAGAGTGTAGCAAATACTCTTTGAATTGTGCCAATATATTAGTGTGAACATTATAAGTTTCATCTTAATTTATATACTCTTGTAAAAAGTTTGTATACGAACTATTTGTCAAATTACCTGAATCAGAAAATTAAACAAAAATGGCCATCTTTATATTGTGTATCAAATCCACTGTGTAACAACATACTCTTCTTCTCTCATGTTTTTTCTTGTTTTGGGCTACCTCTTGAAATTATCTTTGATCATGACTCTGACTTTCTCTACACCTTCTAGAAAACACTATGGAAATTACTAGGATGTCAATTTTATATTTCTACAACCTTTCATTCTCAAACACATGGATAGACTAAAGTGATGATTCTCATTTTAGTACATGCACTTCATATTTATTACACTTGAAATCAATAGTGTGATACATATTTACATGTACTACAACACAACTATAATAGGACAATGAATATACCAACAAGGTACCTACCATTTGAAGCATGTTATGGGTATCAACCCCTGACTATCCTTGTGAGATACTAGTCACTCTTCATCCCACAACCTCCCCACACCAACAACATCAATAGAAACATGCTTCATCCATTGTTTAAAATTGTAGCACATCCATTCACAAGTTGCAACAACACTAGTAGATTCAAATGCTAAATATAAGACTATCATATATTTCCTACACAATTTCAAGTGGGGATAAAGTTTGTTTATATCTCAACAAGCAATGTTTCAAAGGACAATAGAATCACAAACTCAAACCTATACATTATGTGTCACACACCATTTTACAAAATATCAATGATAATGCATATCATCTATAGATTCCCTGAGGATTGTCCTTTCATGATGTGGTGACCATTAATAACCTTAATTTGTATAAACCTTCTCTTTTGCAAGATGAAGTTTAGATATCTCACCTAGTAGATACCATCTGAGATTATCAACCCCCTTTTGCAAAATATACACTACTACATGTGTGCATCATATCCACTTGGCAGTAGAAACATAAATTTGATCTCATGGAGTGTAAATTATAAATCCCAAGCCAAGTCAAGTGGTCCTCTCAATCTGTGTTTGAAGCCACATTCCCCTAGCTCATTGAGAAAGTGTGTACACTTTCAGCTAAATAGGGAGGAATTGATGTGGCACGTGAGGATGCACTCACTTAATGGACACCCCACCAATGATGCAACCCAAGGAAGATGCCTCATTAGAAATACCTATCCCTTGAGGGAATTTTTCTATCTTATATAGCAGCATGTATGATAGTTATTTACATCTTTCAACCTTCATGTTGCATGCAATGCATTATTTACAATGTATTTCCATCCTTCTGCTACATGCTTTTAGTTTACTATTTTATTTAGTTGGCAGTTAGCTTGAGTGGACTGATTGTAAATATATAAAAGGCCTTTATCTATTTTTGACAGAAATATATAGCTAATGCTCGTTCATCTTTGGAAGTTTTGTTGTTTTCTATTGTGGGGTTTTGTTGTACTTGTTGCTGCTGTCTTAGACATCCTTTTTGTGGTTTATTTCTTAGCAAACTGTCCCTCGGTCGATATTGACAGAGATAAAACCCTAGAGGTTTGATCCATGAACCTAAAATACTTTTCTAAGCATATACAAGAGGTCTACATCCACACATGTGACAGGTACATATTTCATTGATCAGGAGGTAAGCTAAAGGTTTGTTTTTTACACTCAGAAATTTTGTTTGTATTCAGATCTGTTTATATCTTTTCTCATATGTTCTGATCTAGTAAACAAGAATTGAAAAGAATTTTGTTTTTCAATTTTTTCCCTAATTCTAACAAACTCAAAACCAACTACTTGTGGATATGCGTACTTAACCAAAATTCCATGATGAATATTATGTCATTAAAAGTATGTGTACTTAACCAAAATGCCATGATGAATATTATGTCATTAAAAGAGTGATTGTTACCCCTTCAAAATTACACTGGAATTTTCAAACATTTATCTAGTGTTGTAGATCTAAAGGTTGAATTTGGTTGAAGGATAGATTACTTTTCCAGAACTTCTTAAATTTATCCATGCATATTGATTCCAAGGAACAATTCTCGGGGACTATTTGTAGTGGTGGGTTCATACCCATGCTATCTTGGAAGATTCTTCCCATTTGGATCACATATATAAGTAAGAACACTTGAAGCCTTAAGATCATAACTAGATTACTGATCCAAGGGACTTCCTGACAGGACCAGCTTATGTCATTTATTGGATAATCATAAGAATAATTTGAGCTAGAGATAGTTTGGGTAGCAAAAAAGGTTGCTAACTTGCTAGTATGCTTATGACAGAAAGAGTTGTGAATTAAATATGGGCATGGTCTTGGTTGACTTGGTCAGGGGTACTAAATATATCTTTGTGTGGTTTTCTTGGGTTTGGATTTACACATTAGATATGGGATTTTATCTATGTTTTCTTGGGTTTCTACAGCAACAAGGACTTTACTAACCGAAACTGTGATTTCAATATCATTTTTGTTTTTGTGATGAAATTAATCCATGGATTATTCAAAACAAATAATACCTAAAGCATATTAATGATTCCCTAGGTTGGCTATGCTTAGCTCGACCATGGGGTTCGACTTTAAAGAAATTTGCAAGAACTTTACATAGGAATATCTATCACCCAGTTTCATAATCTATGAATTTCCTGTACCCACAGAGTAATCTTCCAAGTAAGGGATTGTCGAAAATGTTGACATATCCTCCATCCCTTAAACACTTCAATTAGAGACCCTTTTTTCCTTGTAAGTGATGACAATAAAATCAAGTGGGTGTATATATTCATTGGACAATGATCGAACATCATCCGCAATAGTTTGGAAACAATATTTACTAAGAGGATTGAGCACAGATGCACTACAATAAAGCACAGTCTGTCCCCCATGTAGTTGTCCATTTCCGTAAGCTTAAAGCTTAGCARCCTCTCAAATTGTAACAAACGGTTCAGACAAGAGGTTAAGAATTTGTATTCTGCATGGTTCTTTTTCTACTCGAGTTTGATGGAAAATGGGGGCATATAAATACTCTACCAGAGGTTCTACCTATTGTTATGCATCGATCAAACGCACATCATTTCACTTCATCTATGTGTTTGTAGTTGGGTCATCATCATTTACCTTGTTATATGAAATGGCTGGAAATCCAATCATTGGGAAATTTTGATAGCTTGAATGACCAAAAGACCTAAAATCCAAATGCTCCTCTAAATAAGACAATGATAGGCTCTCATTACCATAGGTTGTAGGAGTGTAATCATGATGGAGAGGATGATGTATCCATAGGTTCTCACCTTCCAATGCATATGAAATACATGGAACAATTATGTACTTACTTTTATCATTACATGGACAGAAAAAACCATGCTTTGTCCAAGAACATGGCTATGTCTCAGAGCTCGATACAATTTCAAGTGAGAGTGATCATAAACAAGGGCACTATGTAGGCTCGACAATCCTTGAGAATCATGAACATCACTGTACAAGTGCAGAAAACCTTGATGATGAAGGCTCTGTTGTGAAATACTACCTATAGGGTAGGTCATATGATGTTTTACTATCTCTTTCAGAGGAAGATGAAGAATGGATGTCTGAGAATGAAGAAGTAGAGAATTGGTGTGGTAGGGACAACTCAGATTTGCAAGATAAAGTTGAAAAAAAAAGTGTGATGAAGGTGATATTTCTCCTCCTGATAATGTTGGGTTAGACAATCTAGAAAATAATTTGTTCTTTGAGATGCACTTGTGTAAGAGGGAAAGCTATCACACGCTAGCTTTCCCCCACGTTGAGTGATGTGTGAGATGAGTTTGTGCTTGTGCAAGAGCGAAAGCTATCACGCACTAGCTTTCCCCTACAATGGAATGATGTTTGAGATGTGCTTGTGCATGTGCAAGAGGGAAAGCTAGCACGTGATAGCTTTCCCCCATGGTGGATTGTGTTGTTCGAGATGGTCTTGTGCTTGTGCAAGAGAGAAATCTAGAAGGCGCTAGCTTTCCACCATGGTGGAATGATATTGTTTGAGATGCACTTGTGCTTATGGAAGAGGGAAATCTAACATGTGCTAGCTTTCTTTAACAGTGGAACGATGTTGTTTGCAATGTTCTTGTGCTTCTACAAGACTGAAAGTTAACATGCACTAGTTTTACCCCATGGAGGAATGATGTTATTCAAGATGCGCTTGTGCTTGTACAAGAGAGAAAGCTAGCACATGCCAGCTTTCCCCCACAGTGGAATGATCTTGTTCGAGATGTGTATATTCTTGTGTAAGAGGGAAAGATAGCACATGCTAGCTTTCCCCCATGGTAGGATGGTGTTCGAAATGCACAACACTGGAATAATGTTGTTCGAGATGGTCTTGTGCTTTTGCAAGAGATAAATCTAGCAGACGCTAGATTTCCACCATGGTGGAATGATGTTGTTCGAGATGCACCTATGCTTATGCAAGAGGGAAAGCTAACACACACTCACTTTCCTTAATGGTGGAATGATGTTGTTTGAGATGTGCTTGTTCTTGTGCAAGAGGGAAGTTTATCATGTTCAAGCTTTCCTCCATGCTAGAATGATGTTGTTCGAGATGTTCTTGTGTTTGTTAAAGAGGGAAATCTAGCACATGCTAGATTTTCCCCACAATGGAATGATGTTATTCAAAATGTGCTTGTGCTTCTACAAGAATGAAAGTTAGCATGCAGTAGTTTTACCCCATGGAGGAATGATGTTGTTCAAGATGCACTTGTGCTTGTGCAAGAGAGAAAGCTAGCACACACTAGCTTTCCCCTATAGTGGAATGATCTTGTTCGAGATGTGTATATGCTTGTGTAAGAGGGAAACCTGGCACACACTAGATTTCCCCCATGGTAGGATGATGTTCGAGATGTAGAAAACTAGAATGATGTTGTTCGAGATGGTTTTGTGCTTGTGCAAGAGAGAAAGGTAGTAGGTGCTAGCTTTCCACCATGGTGGAATGATGTTGTTCGAGATGCACTTTTTCTTATGCAAGAGGGAAAGCTAACACACGCTAGCTTTCCTTAATGGTGGAATGATGTTGTTTGAGATGTGCTTGTGCTTGTGCAAGAGGGAATTTTAGCATGTTCAGGCTTTCCTCCATGCTAGAATGATGTTCTTCGAGATGTGCTTGTGTTTGTGAAAGAGGGAAAGCTAGCATATGCTAGCTTTTCCCCAAAATGGAATGATGTTATTCAAGATGTTCTTGTGTTTCTTCAAGACTAAAAGTTATCATGCACTAGTTTTACCCCATGGAGGAATGATGTTGTCCGAGAGGTGCTTGTGCTTGTGCAAGAGAGAAATCTAGCACACGTTATCTTTCCCCCACAGTGGAATGATATTGTTCGAGATGTGTATATGCTTGTGTAAGAGGGAAAGATAGCACGCGCTAGCTCTCCCCCATGGTAGGATGATGCTCGAGATGCGCTTGTGCTTGTGCAAGTGGGAAAGATAGCATGTGCTAGCTTTCCCCAACACTGGAATGATGTTGTTCGAGATGCACTTGTTCTTGTGTAAGAGGGAAAGCTAGTACGCGCTAGCTTTCCCCCATGGTGGAATGATGTTGTTTGAGATGCACTTGTGCTTATGCAAGAGGGAAAGCTAACATGCGCTAGCTTTCCTTAACGGTGGTATGATGTTGTTTGAGATGTGATTGTGCTTGTGCAAGAGGGAAGTTTAGCATGTGCAAGCTTTCCCCCATGCTAGAATGATGTTGTTGGATATGTGCTTGTGTTTGTGAAAGAGGGAAAGCTAGCACATGCTAGATTTTCCCCACAATGGAATGATGTTATTCAATATGTGCTTGTGCTTTTGCAAGACTGAAAGTTAGCATGCACTAGTTTTACCCCACAGAGGAATGATGTTGTTTGAGATGTGCTTCTGCTTGTGCAAGAGAGAAAGCTAGCACATGCTAGCCTTCCCCCACAGTG
>SNQJ01S0089429.1:45853-56104 GCA_010110895.2 Picea sitchensis
TTGTTCGAGATGTGTATATGCTTGTGTAAGAGGGAAATCTAGCACACACTAGCTTTTCCCCATGGTAGGATGATGTTCGAGATGCACAACACTGGAATGATGTTGTTTGAGATGGTCTTGTGCCTGTGCAAGAGAGAAAGATAGTAGGTGTTATCTTTCCATAATGGTGGAATGATGTTGTTTGAGATGCACTTGTGCTTATGCAAGAGGGAAAGCTAACATGCACTAGCTTTCCTTAACGGTGGAATGATGTTGTTTTAGATGTGTTTGTTCTTGTGCAAGAATGAAGTTTAGCGTGTTCAAGCTTTCCTCCATGCTATAATGATGTTGTTCGAGATGTGCTTGTGTTTGTGAAAGAGGGAAAACTAGCAAACACTAGATTTTCCCCACAATGGAATGATTTTATTCAAGATGTTCTTGTGCTTCTGCAAGACTGAAAGTTAGCATGCACTGGTTTTACCCTACGGAGGAATGATATTGTTCGAGATGTGTTTGTGCTTGTGCAAGAGAGAAATATTGCACACGCTACCCTTCCCCTACAGTGGAATGATCTTGTTCAAGATGTGTATATGCCTGTGTAAGAGGGAAAGCTAGTACGTGCTAGATTTTCCCCATGGTAGGATGATGTTTGAGATGCATAACACTAGAATGATGTTGTTCGAGATGGTCTTGTGCTTGTGCAACAGATAAATCTAGTAGGCACTAGCTTTACACCATGGTGGAATGATGTTGTTCGAGATGAACTTGTGCTTATGCAAGAGGGAAAGATAACATGTGCTAGCTTTCCTTATTGGTGGAATGATGTTGTTTGAGATGTGCTTGTGCTTGTGTAAGAGGGAAGTTTAACATGCTCAAGCTTTCCTCCATGCTTGAATGATGTTGTTCAACATGTGCTTGTGTTTGTGAAAGTGGGTAAGCTATCACACACTAGCTTTTCCCGACAATGGAATGATGTTATTCAATATGTTCTTATGATTCTGCAAGACTGAAAGTTAGCATGCACTAGTTTTACCCCATGGCGGAATGATGTTGTTCAAGATGTTCTTGTTCTTGTGCAAGAGAGAATGCTAGCACATGCTAGCTTTCCCCCACAGTGGAATGATATTGTTCGAGATGTGTATATGCTTGTGTAAGAGGGAAATATAGCACGCGCTAGCTTTCCCCCATGGTAGGATGATGTTCGAGATGCACAACACTAGAATGATTTTGTTCAAGATGGTCTTGTGCTTATGCAAGAGAGAAAGCTAGCATGCACTATCTTTCCACCATGGTGGAATGATGTTGTTCAAGATGCACTTGTGATTATGCAAGAGGGAAAGATAACACACACTAGCTTTCCTTAACGACGCAATGATGTTGTTTGAGATGTGTTTGTGCAAGAGAGAAAGCTAGCACATGCTAGCTTACCCACATGGTGGGATGATTTTCATGATGCACTAGTGCTTGTGCAAGAGGTAAAACTAGCATATACTAGCTTTCCCCTAGGTTGGAGTGATGTTGTTCAAGATGTGTTTGCGCTTGTGCTTATGAAAGAGGGACAACTAGCTTGCATTATCTTTTTCCTACGGTGGAATCATGTTGTTCGAGATGTACTTGTGCTTGTGCAAGAGGGNAACACACTAGCTTTCTCCCACAATGGAATGATCTTTTTCGAGATGTCTATATTCTTATGTAAGAGGGAAAGCTAGCACATGGTAGGTTTCCCCCATGGTAGGATGATGTTCGAGATGAAAAAAACTGGAATGATGTTGTTCCAGATGCGCTTGTGTTTGTGTAAGAGGGAAATCTAGCATGTGCTAGCTTTCCCCCATGGTGGAATGATGTTGTTCGAGATGCACTTGTGATTGCGCAATGGGGAAAGCTAACACGCGATAGCTTTCCTTAATGGTGGAATGATGTTATTCGATATGTGCTTGTGCTTGTGCAAGAGGGAAGTTTAGCATGTGCAAGCTTTCCTCCATGCTAGAATGATGTTGTTCGAGATGTGCTTGTGTTTGTGAAAGAGGGAAAGCTAGCACATGCTAGCTTTTCCACACAATGGAGTGATGTTATTCAATATGTGCTTGTGCTTTTGGAAGACTGAAAGTTAGCATGCACAAGTTTTACCCCATGGAGGAATGATGTTGTTTGAGATGCATTTGTGCTTGTGAAAGAGAGAAATCTAGAACTCGCTAGCTTTCCCCCATAGTGAAATGATATTGTTCGAGATGTGTATATGCTTGTGTAAGAGGGAAAGATAGCAGGTGTTAGCTTTCCCCATGGGAGGATGATGTTCGAGATGCGCTTGTGCTTGTGCAAGAGGGAAAACTAGCATGCGCTAGCTTTCCCCAACACTGGAATGATGTTGTTCAAGATGCGCTTGTGCTTGTGTAAGAGGGAATGCTAGCATGAACTAGCTTTCCCCCATGGTGGAATGATGTTGTTCGAGATGCACTTGTGATTGCACAATAGGGAAAGCTAGCACACACTATCTTTACCCCATGGTGGAATGATGTTATTCGAGATGCACTTGTTTGTACAATAGGCAAAGCTATCACACACTAGCTTTCCCCTATAGTGGAATGATGGTGTTCATGATGTGCTTGTGATTCTGCAAGATCAAAATCTATCCTACTCTAGTTTTGCCCCATAGAGGAATGATGTTGTTCGAGATGTGCTTATGCTTGTGCAAGAGAGAAAGCTAGCATGCACTAGCTTCCACCCACAGTGAAATGATGTTGCTTGATATGAGTATATGCTTGTGTAAGAGAGAAATATAGCATGCGCTAGCTTACCCCCATGGTGGGATGATTTTCGAGATGCGTTGGTGCTTGTGCAAGAGGGAAAACTAGCACACACTAGCTTTCCTGTAGGTTGGAGTGATGTTGTTCAAGATGTGTTTGTGCTTGTGCTTATGAAAGAGGGAAAGCTAGCTTGCGTTATCATTTTCCTACAATGGAATCATGTTGTTCGAGATGTGATTGTGCTTGTGCAAGAGGGAAAGATAGCATGCGCTAGCTTTCCCGCACAGTGGGATGATGTTGTCTGAGATGAACTCGTGTTGCACATTAGGGAAAGCTAGCATGTGCTAGCTTTCCCCTAGAGTAGGATGATGTTGTCCGAGATGAGATTGTGCTTGTGCCAGAGGGAAAGCTAGCATGCACTATCTTCCCAAATGGTGGGATGATGTTGTCCGAGATGAGCTCATGCTTGTGCAAGAGGAAAATATAGCACATGCTAGCTTTTCCCACTATTGAGATGATGTTGTTAGAGATCCACTCCTGCTTGTGCAAGAGGGAAATCTATCACACCTAATGGTGGGATGATGTTGTTTGAGATGCACTCTTACTTGCTCAAGAGGGAAAACTAGAATGCACTGACTTTCCACCACGGTGGGATGATATTGTTCGCAATGCGCTCCTACTTGTGCAAGAGGGAAAGCTAGCATGTGCTAGATTTCCCCCACAAATGGGTGATGTTGTTCAATATATGCTCCTTCTTGTGCAAGAGGGAAAGCTAGCATTCGCTAGCTTTCCCCCAAGGTGGGGTGATGTTTTTTGAAATGTGCTCCTACTTGTGCAAGAGGGAAAGCTAGCACACGCTAGCTTTCCCCCACAATGGGATGATGTTTGAGATGTTATCCTACTTGTTCAAGATGGAAATCTAGCACACACTAGATTTCCCTCATGGTTGGATGATGTTGTTCAAGATGCACTTGGGCTTGTGCAAGAGGGAAAAACTAGTGCATGCTAGCTTTCCCCCGCGATGGAGTGATGTTGTTCAAGATGAATTTGTGCTTGTGAAAGAGGGAAAGATAGCACATGCTAGCTTTCCCCTGTGGTGGCATGATGTTTTTCGAGATGCACTTGTGATTTTGCAAGACGAAAATCTAGCACACGCTAGCTTTCTCCCACGGTGGAATGATGTTGTTCGATATGTGGTTGTGTTTGTTCAAGAGGGAAAGATAGCATGCACTAGATTTCCCCATGGCGGAATGATGTTTTTTGAGATGCACTTGTGTTTGTGCAATAGGGAAATCTGACATGCACTAGCTTCCCCCCATGGTGGAATGATGTTGTTCGAGATGCGCTCCTGCAAGAGGGAAAGCTAGCATGCACTAGCTTTCCCCCACATTGAGTGATGTTTGGTATGATTTTTTTCTTGTGCAAGAGGGAAAGCTAGCACGTGCTAGATTTCCCCCACAATGGAATGATGTTTGGGATGTGCCCGTGCTTGTGCAAGAGAGAAAGCTAGCATGCACTAGTTTTTTGTCATGCTGGAATGATGTTGTTCGAGATGCGCTTATGCTTGTTGAAGAGGGAGTGCTAGTAGGCACAAGATTTCCTCCATGGTGGAATGACGTTGTTCGAGATGCACTTGTGCTTGTGCAAGAGGGGAAACTAGCACGTACTATCTTTCCTTGATGGTGGAATGATATTGTTTGAGATGTGCTTGTTCTTGTGCTAGAGGGAAGGCTAACATGTGCAAGTTTTCGTCCATGCTAGAATGGTGTTGTTTGATATGTGCTTATGTTTGTGCAAGAGGGAAAGCTAACATGCTCTAGCTTTCCCCCACAATGGAATGATGGTGTTCAAGTTGTTCTTTTTCTTCTACAAGATGGAAAGCTAGCAGATGCTATTTTTACCCCATAGAGGAATGATGTTGTTCTAGATGCACTTGTGCTTGTGCAAGAGAGAAAGATAGAACGCATTATCTTTACCCCATAGTGGAATGATGTTGTTCGAGATGAGTATATGCTTGTGCAAGAGGGAAATCTAGCACACATTAGGTTTCCCCCATGGTGGGATGATGTTCTAGATGCATTTTTTCTTAGCATGCTATCTTTCCCCCATGGTGTAACGATGTTGTTCGATATGTGCTTGCATTTGTACTTATACAAAAGGGAAAGCTAACATGCACTAGAATTTTCCCACGATTGAATGATGTTGTTCAAAATGTGCATGCACTTGTGCAAGAGGTAAATATAACATGTGCTAGCTTTCCCCCATGGTGGAATAGTTTTGTTTGAGATGCATTTGTTCTTATGCAAGAGGAAAAGATAGCATGCATTGGCTTTCCCCACAGTAGAATGATGTTTCTCAATATGCGTTTGATTTTGTGCAAGAGGAAAAGTTAACAAGTTCTAGCATTCCCCCATGGTGTAATGATGTTGTTCGAAATTTTCTTGTGCTTGTGCAAGAGGGAAATCTAGCATGCTCTAGCCTTCCCCGATGGTGGAATAATGTTTTTTTACATGCGTTTGTGCTTTTGCAAAGGGGAAAGATAGTAGCTTTCCCCCACAATGGAATGATGTTGTTCAAGATGCACTTATGCTTTTCTAAGAGGGAAATCTACCACACATTAGCTTTCCCCCACAATGGAATGATGTTGTTCGAGTTTCATTTATACTTCTGCAATAGAGAAATCCAATAGATGCTAGCTTTCCCCCACGGTGGAATGATGTTGTTCATGATGCACTTGTGCTTTTGCAATAGGGAAAACTAGCAGAAACTAGATTTCCGCCATGGTGGAATGATGTTGTTCGAGATGAGCTTGTGTGTGTAGGAGGGAATGCTAACACGCCCTAGATTTCCTTAACAGTGGAATGATGTTGTTTGAAATGCGCTTGTGCTTGTGCAAGAAGGAAAGATAGTATGTGCTAGTTTTCCTTCACAGTGGAATTATTTTGTCTAAAATGCATTTCTGCTTGTGTAAGAAGGAAAGCTAGCATGCGCTAGCATTCCTACACCATGGAATGATGTTGATCGAAATGTTGTTTTGCTTCTGCAAGAAGGAAAGCTAGTATGCACTGGTGTTCCTTCATAGTGGAATGATGTTCGAAATGCTCTTCTGCTTGTGCAAGAAGGAAAGCTAGCATGCACCAATGTTCCTCCATAGTGGAAAGATGATGTTCGAAATGCGCTTTTGCTTGTACAAGAAGGAATGCTAACATGCGTTAGCTTTGCTCCATAGTGGAATGATGTTTTTTGAAATGCATTTGTTTTGTTTAAGAAGGAAAACTATCATGCACTAGCTTTCCTCCATTGTAAGATGTTGTTGTTAAAAATGCACTTTTGCTTGTACAAGAAAGAAACCTAGCACGTGTTAGCTTTCCTCCACATTGGAATGTTGTTGTTCAAATTGCGTTTCTTCTTGTGAAATAAGGAAACCTAGCATGCAATAGCTTTCCTCCATAGTGGATTGTTGTTTGAAATGTGCTTGTGTTTGTGCAAGAAGGAAAACTAGCACTCTAGCTTTCTTCCACAATGGAATGTTGTTGTTTGAAATGTGTTTGTGCTTGTGCAAGAAGGAAAAATAACACTTACTAGCTTTCCTCCACAATGGAATGTTGTTTTTTGAAATACACTTGTGCATGTGCAAGAAGGAAAGTTAACACGTGCTAGCTTTCCTCCACCATGGAGTGACGTTGTTTGAAATGCGCTTGTATTTCCTCCACCGTGGAGTGATGTTGTTTGAAATTTAGCACACACTAGCTTTCCCACAGTGTAATGTTGTTGTTTGATATCTTCTTGCACTTTTGCAAGAGGGAAATCTAGCATGCTCTAGCTTTCCCCGATGTTGGAGTGATGTTGTTTGAGATGCGTTGGTGCTTCTGCAAGAGGGAAAGATAGTGCTAGATTTCCCCCACAGTGGAATGATGTTGTTCAAGATGAACTTTTTCTTGTGAAGAAGGGAAAAAGATAATGCATGCTAGCTGTCGCCCATGGTTGGATAATATTGTTTGAGAAATTCTTGTTCTTGTGCAAGATGTAAAGTTAGCATGTGCTACCTTTCCTCCATGGTGGAATGGTGGGATTTGAACCCGGGTGGAGAGGATAACAATTATTCTTTCAATGGCTTGAGCTATACCCAATTGATTAGTCCAAACCAAGCTACTTCTAAAAAAATTTCATTTATTGCCACAATCTATTCTACAAATATGTTGTTGTTGAATAAACTTTTTTCCAATATCTTCTATCATGTTGATTTTAAACTAGTATGCATCTAAATCCACCATTGTTTCCTCCCATAACACCATTTTGCTGAGAAGAATATGGAGTTGTAAATTACCTCATTATGCTAGCTTTCTTGGAAAAGAATTTGAGGGCTCCAACTACTTTTCAGCCATTGCTTGAAATTGTGGAAAAACATTAAATGCACCAACCATTTTAGACTAATAAATACAAGTTTTTCTGCTAAAACCATCAAGGTAATCTCTATTCATTCCACATACATATTATTCATATTTAGGACGACAAATATCACTATGCACTAAATCTAGAACCCCACATTCTAGTGTAGACATTGTGCCTTCTAATTTTCTTATCAATTGCACAATATTCATGAGTCAAAATTAGAATCATTTTTTTTTGTTCATCATCCCATTTACCATGCTTTTCTTTTTCATTTCTAATAGAGTTTTGGCATTCACATGAAGAAACCTCTAATGGCACTAGTCCACAAACTATTTTTTATAATAGATGATGAAACTTATCAATTTAACTTTAAAACATATAAATTCCCTTCTTAGGAGCATGTAAACGAACATTCCTTGCTTGGTTCTTCACAATGCCAATTTTTTTAGTGGAGTTTAACATTCTAGCCAAAATATATTATTTTTGCAATAGATTTCAAATCTCTTGCCAAATTTGGCACATGCAACACTCTGTTGGAAGCTCAACATATTTTTTTAACTTTTCATATCAATTAAATGATCTGTAGCTGCCTAACTAGGGGTCATACTTTTTTCTGTTCTTCATAAGAATTTTTTTGAAATGACAGTTGTAAGTTGTCGCTTTTCCCTATTGTTTTTTTTTTATGCTTTGTTCATGACTGAAAGCATGAAAACGAAGCATGAAAACTTGCGACTGTGTTACCATTCTATTTGAAAATTTATTAAAGGAAAACTGTTTCTACAGTTTATTAATGAAACCTTGTTCCTTTCTATGAAGACTATTCACTTTGTTTCGATTCCTTGAATACCAAACATGCTTGGGGATTGTAAGTTATGTCAACAAAGGACCTTTTTATTTGAGCATTGGTATGTTTTTTTTTGTTTTTTTTTTGGTTATATGTTTCCTCATTACTAGGTTTGATTTTTTATTTTCAACCTCCCAAACCATATGATCGAACCCACTATGTCTCGTACTTATTTCCTTTTAATGCTCTGGTCTTGGCTTGTACTTTCTGAAATGTGGAAATACGATTTGCAGTCAGCCATCATTTGCAAGACTGGTCTTGGGCTTTGGAAACCCTCTTCGCATGCATTTCAATTAACAACCATCTTATCGTTATGAGTTTTTTGCTCATACATCATTCATTGTTGGTGTTTCTCAGGCTCAGGGTATGGCTCTGGTCTATTCTCACAAACCCTCCCTACGCGTTGTGTTTGATTAATTACCCTTTCATTCAGTATGGATCCTATCATTACAGTTGAACCTAATGGAACTCAAACGTTTCTCTTATATGACGATGCCAGAGAAGATCTGGAGAGTAATGGTTGGCTCGTTTTCCTTAAATCATTTCAGTGTTTCAATTTACAAATTGCCCAGGAATTTGCTTTCTCCTTCGATGGGTGTAGATCTAAGGTGGGTGATGTCCCACTTGAGGTTACAAAGGATTTCTTGAGTCAAGCTACAGGACTCTCAGCGAGCAGTCAAAGGTGGTTCAAAAATGAAAAGGTGGAAGAAGTTCATTGGACTCTTCTCTTTACATATCGGAAGATAAAAGGATGTGACAAAGGTATGCCCATATCCTTACTAAAAGCTCCATGGCACGGTCTACTTGTTGTATTGAAACAGTTTGTCACCTGTGAAGGACGTTTCAATCTTGTGTTTCTTTATCATCTGCATTTGCTTATGATTTTTATGGGTTTCCCTTGAACATGCCGTATTATTTATTGAGGAGCCTTTATAAAATGGGAAAAAGGTATGGAAAAAAATGATCAGACTCGAGCCTCTTCCATCATGGCTTAATAAAAATCTTGCTGGTGCATCAATTAGAATTGTAGAAACATAATTGGGACTCATTTTTAATCAGAAATGGTCTCTCTAATCCCAATGTTGAAGAGATCTACAAGTCTATAATTGAAGAAACCCTAATCTATCCTACAACGCCCCTCTCACCTACCCCGGCCTGTGTCTCAGCCTCCTACAACAAACCCTTACTCAATCCAAAGGTTATTAAGTAGACCCGTGGGCAAGATGCATAGATTAATGACTCTATTGAAAATTTAAAGAAATCTACAGGCAAGATATCTAAAAGCAATGTTGATATAAATTTTAAGAATAAGAAAGTTGGGAGGCTGATTTCAAGGAGGCTTTGTAACAAGTCGAACCCTCATGAGAGATCGATCAGGATGATCGAGGTCCATGAGAGTTCGGACTCCGAAATCAATAGGTTCCTCACTTAAGAAGACCCTCTTTCATTCTAAGCACACCTCGATTGGCCCTACAACTTTGTGGAAAATTTACCTCCCTGTCTAAAACATAATGCAAAGTTTCCTGGTATTAAATTGGGTAATGAATCTATTGTCCATGTGGAAGATGCTCTGGTTCACAATCATGTTTGTTCCCAAGAGACCATCACTCAGTCGAAGTGTGAAGTTTGTCGTTTCTGGATCGATAAATACTACATTGATGTACCCATCCTACACTCACAGGTTAAGTCTCTCACTGATCATATTGATGCCTTAAATAATAAAAACCATAGGCTCGAGTCTCTCTTTCAAGGAAAGGAGAAACGTATGAAGACTACAGGGAATGTAATATTTAAGAATGTTGACGCTGCAACAGCCATAGTAAATTCCAAGATTGTCTGATACAATTTGATCTTATAGTTGGAGGTATGATCCTTTTATCTTAAAATAGGATTATTTGTTAAAACTAGATTGCTTTGTTCTTTCAATAAATTGGATTTCATTTACTTTTGTTAGCTTTAGAGGATTTAGTATGATCTGGGTGGTTGTATCCCCCTTTTTATTTTTGTAATCAATATCTGATCTCAGAAGAGGAAACAATTACATTTCTGAAGGCTTTATAAACCCATTATTTTTTGTAATCTAGACAGCTTGGCCTAGGGCTAGTTGTGAACAAGCTTTTACTAGAATTTGGACATAACATATGTTTACATTTCTGCCTTAGCTGTTTGTAAATGTTTTTGTTGTCTATAATTTGTTTATCTTGATCATTTGATGTCTGTCGATAGCTTTCGTCTTCACAGATTATTATGTCGTCAAGATAGTTATTCTTTCACAGTTCATGATTTTATGCT
>SNQJ01S0089430.1:0-18075 GCA_010110895.2 Picea sitchensis
AGATTTAAACTTCTTAAATCTCTCGAAAAACTTTGATTTCTTCCTCAAGAAATATATCCATGTCTTCCTGGAAAAATCATCTATGAAGGAGACATAATATAGGAATCCACCAAGTGAAGGCACTGTAACTGGTCCAAACACATCACTATGCACTAGTTATAGAATCCCATTTTCCCTTGTCAATCCATATGGGAACCTCACCCGACTTTGTTTCCCATATATGCAATGTTCACAAAAGTCAACTTCTAAACCACATTCAAAAAAACCTTCGACCATACCTTTTCTTTGCACAGCTCGAAGTCCTTTTTCTCCAATGTGTCCCATCCTCTCGTGCCATAACCTGGTCGGGTCAAGTTCATCATGTCATGTCGAGTCGTTTTGAATTGAATTGGCTCGAGTTGAGTCAAGTTGTGTCTACATTTATTCGATTCAAGTCGCATTTGAGTCCATTTCAGGAGCAACAATGGTGTTGCATCCAGTTGAGTTGACATTCCCTATCATCTTGTACAGGGTACCAATTTGAACTCCCTTCATTAAGACCATTGCACATCTGATCATCTTACATGAATCCTTCTGAAATAAAGTATGCACACGTACATCACTCATCTTACTAACATATATCACATTTCTTACCAAAACTGGAATATGTAGCACATCTAGAAGGGTTCTTTTCCTCCCATCCTACAGTGTCAGTCAGACTCTTCCTCGTCTACCAATTATGGTTGTCGAGTCGTCCCCCAAGAACACATCATCCCCATCATTTTTTTCATATTCATAGAACCATTCTTTATGTGGTGTCATATGATAGGATGCTCCTGATTTGATCAACCAAACATCTTGATCTGACTATGTATTGGTTGATGCCATGTACACATCACCTCCCTTCTCTGAATTCGTATGTATCTCAGTCAACTACGTCTTGTCGGATCCATCACTACCTTATGTTTCCTTAGACTTACAGTCCTTTTTATAATGTCCATCTTTACTGCATTTCCAGCATCTTTGTGTCAACTAAACCAGGGATTTAGATATACCCTTCGACTTATACTTTCTACTGGAGAATATACCTTTATCTCTATCTATTGGTCGACCTCTCACTACCAGAGCATATTTGGTCGATCCTTCCATGTTCTTCCTTCTCATTTCTTCCAACAACAGAAAAGAAACCACGTCCTCTAGAGCTAGTGTGGTTGTATTACTCCCAATAGACACGACTAAGCTATATGAGGAGTCTGGAAAAGAACATAATAGGTTGATACACTTCTCATTAGTGATATTTATATCTACAGATGATAATTGGCTTAACATGGTATTAAACGCATTTAAATGCTTAGTCACTGAATTTCCATCACTCATCCTCAGAAGATATAGTTTCTTTTTTATAAATAGCTTATTTACCAGATATTTCAACCGGTATAAGCTTCCCATCTTATCCCACAGTTTCTTGGTTGAATCTTCACCCGAGAGATTCAACAACACCGAATCTGCAAGCCAAAGATGAATCATAATTTTTTCTCTTCTTCCGAGTTTCTCCCATACTTTCGTCGACATGCCTATTAGCTGGGTACCTAGATAGATCATTGTCCATTGTTCTTGATCTACAAGAAGATCTTCCATTTTAAGCTTCTAAAGCTCAAAATTATGGCCATTAATTTTTTCTATCTTTATTCTAGAACTTCTCGCCATTCTTTACCACGATCTTTAACATAATTTATGACTTACGACTCTTACTGTACCTAGGGTTTAGTTCTCATATTCAATATTTGCAAATCAAGATCTGATATACTCGCCAAAGTGTTACACCACTTTGATAACTCACTTATCAGGGAAGACCTAAGCTTCGATACCACATGTCAAGAAATGCATGGAAATTCCACACTAATCCTAGCAGAAGAGAAGAAGAACTTAATCAAGAAAGAAAATGACACAAGCAATCACACAGTACACCGATATCTTACCCTGGAAACCCTTAACCGGGAAAACCAACATTCCTTTCATCGTTTTTCTCTCCTGTTGTCTTATTCATTCAGAATAAAAGGTTACATGTCTAACCTTGGTCCACACCTACGACACAATCGACATCATACCCTCTTTCACAGGTAAGAAAAACCCTGTAGCCAATTCGGCTTACACATGCATGCCCATCAACCTACACTTACACATGCATTAACTTGCAAAAGTGCATTCTATGATTACCTTACAACAAAAAACTTTGTGGCCTTACAACACGCCTTGTTATAGGCTTTACAACAGGAAAAACCCTAAAGATTGATGCCCAAAAACAGTTACAGATCCATGCATATCATTGGCTAGAAATCCCACAAATCCCGGGATTCTATTACAATTGACTCCAATTCGAGTTTACCAGTCAGCCTTCATTCGGTCTCTAGTTGGTAGTCTCATGCTCGAACTTTGACCTCTTTTCGGTTGAATTGTCGTCAATATCTTCGACTTCGACTTTACCCGGTCGACTCCCTTGACCTTCAAATTGCTACCAATCTACCCCAACTTCGACCTGTTTTCGATCCACCTCGAATTCGACTTGTTGTCGTTGTTGTCGATGATGTCAATCAACCTCGACTTCAACTGTCAATCGATTCACCTCGACTAGAATTTCACTGCAAAGAATATAGCAACCCAACATAAAGAAGTTTTTACAAGATGATGAGGTATATTGGAAAAAGTTAAAAGATAAGATTTCCATAGCCCATTTTACTCAATTTCAGTGGATGAAAATAAACATTGAACTATGGAACATCATTTTATTATTTATAATACATATTTGACAAATGAAGGAAAAGGTCAATGTATAATGA
Source organism: Picea sitchensis (assembly GCA_010110895.2). NCBI lineage: Eukaryota > Viridiplantae > Streptophyta > Pinopsida > Pinales > Pinaceae > Picea > Picea sitchensis. Next base: position 2,817 of record SNQJ01S0089430.1, read on the forward strand.
AATTCATACTCCACCAAATAAATGATGTAGTGACATCATTTTAGTAGAGATGGATCTATCCTTAATGAAATTAGTTGGATATAGATCTAATGGGACCTTTGCTATCAAAGATATTTGTGAAGGGTTATCTACAAATATTCATATAAATGCTCCTCCTCATTTATTAGGTATCCATTGTATGGCTCCTCAAGAAACATTAGCGATGAATGATGCTTCATCTCATTTTTTAGAGGTGCAAAATATTGAGAAATTTGGAAATAAATTTTATGGATGACCTTCAAAAAAATCTACTAAAAGACATGGAGAATTTAAAAATCTAATAGAGTCAGCTCAAATCACTAGGTTAGAGGTTTTACAAATTCATCAAATTATGTGGTCTCTAGAGGGGAGATCATGGAAATACTTTTAAATTCATGCTTTCTTTGTTAAAAGAGAGAGTTAGTATACAAAAAAAAATGTATGAGTTGGCAACAATATTTCAAGTACAATTTTTCATCAATTTGCTTACAAATGTGTTTATGGAGTTAAATAAGTTGAATCAAAAGTTCCAAGAGGATCATGTTGGCATTAACTCTATTGGAACTACTTTAGATGTAACTATCAACATGCTTCATAAATGATTTTAAGAGGCATATTTCGAGCAAGTGTAGTCCACATATAATAATTTTTAAATAGAGCACAAGGAGGAACTTTTGAGCTTGTAGATATGATAGGTATGGTAAATGTACATCCATTGAGGTTTAAGAGTATACCCAAGATACAAAAAATAGGGACACTATGATTGCATTCTTTGGGGAAAAAGTTTTGTAATGAAGGGGATCACTTCTCTAAATATTAGGCTAATGGATTTACCTATATTTAATGTTGTTAAGTTTTCTAGTCCTTGTCATTATTATGAGGAGATAGATGATAGAGACTCTCAAATAAGAAGATGGTTAACATGTTTATGTGAAAAAATTAGTGTTGGGGACTCACCTATTATTGATGTTGCTAGATGTTTAGGTGACATGGATGAATTTATTTGTACTATTTATAAGTCATACCTCAAAAAGTATATGATTGGAGCATGGGAACTATGTGGAGGTGAGCCTAAATGGTTTAAAGGATTTCCAAGTTTGATGTGGTTATGACAAGCTATTCTTGTGATTCCGAGTACAACAGTATGTGAAAGAGGCTTCTCAAAACTAAACAACGTAAAAAATGATGATAGATCAAGGTTTTCTTTGAACACATAGGATATGTTAATGTTTATCTTCCTTAGTGCACCTCATTGTCTACATGAAGTAGATTAGAATGCTATTTATGATGTATAAAAATAAATGAAAGCTATAAAACCTCTTCCATTGAGCAAACATATTCATGTCTTCAATAATGTAAGGTTTCGTAATTTTGAAGAATATGAAATGAATGTAAGCAAGATATATTTGTTTAATAATTTCTATTGAAATGTGTTTTTAAGTAATACAATAATTTTGTGTATATCTTAATCAAAAATGTGTTCATTTATTATGTTTTAATTAAATTGCAATATTTCCATTTTATAGTTGGTTTTAATTTTTAATATTGTAAAATTCAGAAGGATAACATTTTTATTTAAGATATTTTAATATAAAGTGTGTATTTAGTTTACTCTTATTTTATTTAAGATATTTTATTATAAAGTGTATATTTAGTTTACTCTTATTACTTGAAACGTAATTATTTTTTAAACATTTAGTTTACTCTTTATCACTTGAAGCGTAATTCTTTTTTAAACATTTCATTTTAGAAAGATAACATTTTTATTTCAGATATTTTATTTAAAGTGTGTATTTAGTTTACTCTTATCACTTGAAACGTAATTATTTTTAAAATATTTTATTTTAGAAAAGTGGAGTGAATATATATCATTCCCATTGAAATTAAAACCAACTCTTTAAATTTGAATACAATTATAAAGCATAATCTTTTATAAAAAAAATATTAAAAAAATAATAATATACCTTTGTTATTGTGAAAAACATTAAACGCATCAATTCATGCTTGGTAAGTTCTCCACTTGTTTTGAAACCTAAGACGAGTCAAGTCACTCAAAACAATATTGATATCTTATAAACAAGGGGTTTGGAGATTTATTCTAAATGCTTTTAAAATATTTTATTATCATTAATTTATGTGTTAAGTTTAAAATAAAATAAAAAAATTAAGGATTAATTTAAAAAGTTTTTTTTTTATGACAATGTGTTTAGGTAAAATTTATGTTTTTCGAATTAATGAATAGTGAAATGAGTTTTACATTTTTAAATTATTTTCATCCATCTTGATTAAATACTCTTTGAAGTTTGAAGGTATACATACCCTATCCCCTTTGGATTTGAACTTGTGACCTTTTAAGAGGAAACGCATGTTCTTAATCATTAGGCCCACTTAGGTTGTATAGAAATAGTGCATTTTCTTAAACGAGTGTGGATGTGGGATTTGTGGTTAAATTTGACTTTGAATTTGGTTGGAATTATGTTAGAAATTAAACCTCCATTTTTATAAAAAAAACTTTGTTTATGGTACTTAGTTTGAGGTTTAGTCCATTTTAAAATGATATAGATTTTCAATTTTTTTGAAAAATAATTAAAATATGTAAAACTTTGTCTTATCTATAAAAAACAATTAACTCGAAAATAAAATAATCTAAATATTTCATAGTGAAAATCATCTAAAACTTTGACTCGTCGAAAAATTGAAACCAAAAAATAGGTGATCTGAGTACCCCTACTCGAAGCCATCAAAACATACCAATGAATGGGTATTTCACGCTACTAATTTTTTGAGTTTTTATTAAGATTCTTTTATAAAAAAAATTAAGGCCTTCTCGTTTAGTATTTTTAAATTCGTATAGGGTAATACTGTGAGAGCATATTCAAAACGCCAAGAAATTTGGCATTGATGTCAATTGTTGTTTTTACTAAAAGTGATTTTTACTATTTTATATGGTGAAGTTAGAGAGTGTATTTTATGTGTGTGGTAATAATTTGGGATGGATTATTGATTACTTAAACAAATTTTTACAATTTTTTTTTGAAAAACTGGTGTGGTGTAATAAGAAAGGGAGTGGGTTAATTCTTATTTTTTCTTCTGAGTTATTTTTTCGATAGGTTTTCTGGCCGTCCACTTTTAAATTTCCAGTCAATCCAGAAATTGATTTTATAAGCATCTGGGTTGGTTTAAAATGGGGCAAAACCCTTGGGTAAGGTTCTTAAATACATGGGACTTTGATCCATGAGAAACTATCCATGAAAATTTGGTCGGATTCAGGCCCATTTTTTTCCTAAATCCATAAAAAAGTGTTAAAATATTTTGGGGATGTTGTTGCGCCTAAGTCCCTAATAGTTTAAGTGAGTGGGAAAAAGAGCCTTAAACCATATTAATTTTGTGCAAATTTTATAGCATCTTAAGTTATGGATATGTAGTTTTAAAAGTGTATTGGTTGACTTCATTCTAAATATGTTTCTTTAAATGGTTGTTGTTTGTTATGAATAAAGAATGAAAACAAAAAAAGATAGAGATAGTTTCTCCTATGTATAATAGGGAGATGTGTAATTCCTTTAGTGTTCAACATGAAATTGATAACATTTTAAAAAAATATTTAAATGTTCACATTAAGTCAAATATTCTTGTATAGACTTTATATATTGAAAGTAAATAATTTTTTATGATTAACAAATTTCAATGGTATGTTTCTAGAGATGTGTAATTCATAACATGCTCAATATGGGGTTGAGACACACACACACACATATTAAAAATAAAAAATCAAAGTAGATATATTTAACTCCCAGTCTGAGTCTCTTGAGGTGAAAAATTTATTAAAATTGAAAATACTTGAGGAAATGTTTGTACTTTTCCAGTTAAGATGGATCTAGGCTCTTTTAACATGTGGCATTTAAAAAATATTAATAACAAAAAAAACAAATAAAATATTTTTATAGATCAACTATATATAAGTAATTGAAAGTGAAAAATTTCTTATTCGGTAAATGGTGCTCTGTATATCCTAGTTTGAAGTAGATGTGTAATTCATTTATTGCTTAACATAGAGTTGACAAGTGACATTTAAAAAAGTATGGATAACAAAAATAATACTTCAATGTCTACCATAAATAAAATATCTCAATCTCCACCTTTTATAAAATAAAATAAAATAAAACTTATGATTAAAACATTTTAATGATGTGTTACTCACCGAAGGAAATGTGTAATTATTTCCATACTCCACATGAAGTTGACACATGACGCACACATATGTCCAAATCTATCTTAACTTCAAATTTATCATATACTAAGAGGAACCAAATCCCTTTAAATATAAAAAAAAAAAAAATTGAAAAAACCTTTAAAAAGATTAAATCAAATAAATATGTAACCCACTAAAACCCCAACCTCTTTGGTTTTTATGTGTTAGCAATAGAGAGCATCGAATGAGTAGGTCTCCCCACATACAGATACAAATGTATCTCTTTCATAATCCGATGATAGTACTCACAAGATCAGGTCAGACTTGTAGCACTGACAGGACAATCTGAGGTGTCAACCAGGGTTGATGGTGGATAATCTTCAATGGGTTAAAATTATGTGAAAAAAGAGCACGTGGAACTAAATATTATATGGTCATTAAATCTAAATCAAAATAAAGATGGTTGGAAAGAATTAAAGAATTTTGGATTAAAATTTTATGTAAAGTTTTGAAAAGTTAAAATATTTTAGTGGACATTTTATTTTTATCAGTTTTTTATGTTTTTGATGATGGGTGAAGTGTCTATTATATTTTTGATGATGAGTAAAGTGTCTACTCGAAATGACCTTTTAAACTTCACACATAATTTTAATCCAAAATTTTCTTTAACATTATAACTAAGTGTGAAAACTTACATACTCAAAAAAAATAAAAAATAAAAACTACTTCCCACGGACAAGATGTTTCCACACTTTATGAACCTACTATGATGGAAAGTGAAATCATTTTATTAATCTTTTGAATGTCAGTAATAATCTTCTACAAAAGGCTTTATCAGTACAGCCATAATTACCTTACTGGTAAGCACTGTGATCCGACGAAGTTGTATTCTAATCGCGTATCTATTCTTCCTGCACTCTAACAATCATTTAGTAAAAATTCAAACATCTGTTTGCTGGGATGTACTGTATAGAACGGAATTTGTGAACATAGTTGAGGATTATTCCACTGATTTATGATGATCTTTTGGCATTTATTCTAAACTCAACCATCAAAATTTGAGAAAAAAATTTGAGAAAGTGGATGCATTAGACTGAAAAAACAATCAAATCTTTTACAATATTTCTAGATAAAAGGATTTCATAATATTTTTCCGAATTCCCATTTAAAATGAAATATAGACAAAAACATAAAGACAAAGATAGACACATGATTTTTTTTTGTTCGCTGTGACACATCCAATCTTGACATGACACAATACAAAATAATACAATAATTATAAATGTATACTTTTTAGGAGTAAGTTAACTCGGGAACAATCTTCTCTCCGGATTACCTTTTCCTTTCCGGTCCTCTGGGGTGAGAGGGATATACGTTTCTCGCCTCCTCGAGTAAAAATAAACCTAGGTTGGATCTTCTTTGTAAGCGCACGGAAGGTTTTCATACCTTGTGTCCCGACTCCCGTTTGTCCTTTAAGAGTCTTTCTTTGAACTTTCCTGTGTTTGCTCAAACCCAATCTTATTTTCGCAGGGACTCCGAGCATCAAAAGTAGTAGAGCACTGAGCATTACAGTGCTTATTCTTGGTATATTGCGCTGATTTGCGGTCAGAATTTTGTATCGGGGGCCAAGCAGAGAGATCCAGCCATGCCTGCGAAGCCAAGAGCGATGCCCCGTGATTGCGGCAGGCATGGCCCCTGCCGGAAAGAGTCGCTCTTCAGATTCCTAATGGTTCTGTTGGTGATCGTCATCATCGTTCTGCTCGTGGTCATCGTCATCTTATTGGTGCTGCGTCCACACAAGCCACGGTTCTACCTGCAAAACGCTACGGTCCGAGAGCTGAATCTGAGCGACGGATTGCTCACTTCCAACCTGCAGTTCACCGTGGTGTCGCACAACCCGAATGACAGGATCGGTGTCTTGTACGACAGCCTTAGCACCTACGTCTCGTATCTGGGTCAGCAGATCACGGACGAGTGCCCGTTGCCCACTTTCTACCAGGACGACAACGGTATGAACTTCTTACCTACCATTTTATACGGAAATTCCGTTCCCTTGGCTGCCGTCGTCTGTGAGCAACTGAATTACGAGAGGCAGAACGGGTTGCTGAGCTTGAGTCTGAGAATGGACGGAAGGATCCGGTGGAAGGTGGGCAGCTGGACATCTGGGCATTATCATTTGAATGTCAATTGCTGGGCCATCTTGGGGATGAACAATAACGGGTTCGGAGGCCAAGTTCCTCCGCAAGCAGGCACCAGATGCCATGTAGAGGTTTGAGTTTGGAGGCTGAATGTCATCAGAAGTCCATGGTAGTCTAAATTCCCTGGTAGTCACTTTGTTTCTGGCTTTATTTGAATATTTGAATAATCTTAGCAATCCCTTTCCCTTTCCCTTTCAGTAAAATTATATCCGTAGGCTTTGTTGTTTTTAGTGCTTCTGTGGGCCTCTGGATCTGGTGCGAGGAGATGCCGTCGTTATGCTGAGCCCCTAAATTCGGTATATGAATTCATTATTCCGAGTATTATAACCCCATCTTGCTATGGGAGTGTTGATATACACATCACTTTGTATATATTTGTATTATGTTTTTCTCTGAACCCAAAGTTATGTTATGGATGTCATTTCTCATAACAGCGTTCACAACCGGAGTTACTATTAATGTGATCAAGGTGGTTTTTCTGGTGGTGGTGTACACATAACCTTTTTGTATATTAAGTTTTTCTTTGGACCCAAAATTATGTTATGCTATTAAGATGGTTTGTTGGTTGGTTATTGTTATTCCGATGATATGTAAGATTTATTGTAAATATAGTTTTGATGATGATCATCATCATCATCCTTGTCATGGTGTTTTGGGTATTGTTCAACACCTAATTTCATTCTTTAGCTCTTAGTTCTTATTTTAGTAATATTGACTCTCTTCTTTATATGCTAGTCAAATCAGAAATATGATGATGATGATGATGATGATGATTTGGGTATACTCATGGCACATTTTAGGAGAAAGTGTTTTTAACCTTCAACCTTCTTGGTGTCACAAAGGTGACAAATTCTTTCTTGCCATGGTGTTTTGGGGATTGCTCAATGCTTAATTTCAGTCCTTAGCTCATGAGAATTAGTTCTTATTTTAGCAATATTGATTATCTTATTTATATGATAGTCAAAACAAAGAGATACTTTTGATCTTCAAGGTTATTGTTAACCACCATCGAGTCATAACCACCATCGACTCGAGCTTCAAGCAATCAGGGAATTATGGAAGACACCATTTTGCAAAATAAATGGTATTTCAGAATTTACTTTTCATATTATTATAATAATAATCTATTTTGACTGATAAAATCTACGAAGGTATACATACCCTACCCCCCTTTGGATTTGAACCTGTGACCTCTTAAGAGGAAACACATGTTCTTAACCATTAGGTCCACTTAGACCTATATATATTATTAAAAAATATCTATTTAAAAATAGATAAAATAAAAATAAAAGTTGATATAAAATAAATTTTCAAAACTCTAAAAGGTTACATGGGTTTACATCAGAAAAGTTCGTGTGTATTCTAATTTTTATTCGCGACTAACAATAGTTTCAATGGTACCCACATGCAATAATTGTGTTGGGAGTTCCAGATCTTTCTCCCTTTATACGGAGGGACATCACAAAATTTTGCATCTATTCTAATTTATATTCATGGATGACAATAATTTCCATAGTACCTCCATGTAATAATTTCTATAGTACCTACTTGTAATAATTGTGTTTGATAGGTTTTGAGATTTCTCTATGACCTGTAATTTTTTTTTATAATTTTTAGATTTTAAAAACAGTATGTATATTTACATATTATTTTAATTTTATTAATTATTTATTATTTTCAAAAATAATTTATCTTTTCTTATCTTATCAATTACCACAAAAAATTATTATTACCTAGTGCTATTTGTAATAATTACCACAATAATTTCCATCGTACCTACTTGTACTAATTATGTTAGATAGGTTTTCAGATTTCTCTTTTTCAATTATGACAATAATTTATTAAAGTAAATTTTTTATATAATTTTTAAATTTTCAAAAACAATTTGTATATTCTCACATGTTAGTTTAATTTTATTAATTATTTATAAATTTCAAAAATAATTTATTTTTATATATTATTCCTATCTTATCAATTACCACAAAATTATTCATTATTATTACCTAGTACCTACTTGCAATAATTTCCGTAGTACGTACTTGTAATAATTGTGTTTGATAGGTTTTCAGATTTCTTTTTTCAATTATGATAATAAGGTAAAAATTTTATATAATTTTTAGATTTTCTAAAACAATTTGTATATTTTCACATGTTATTTTAATTTTATTAATTATTTATAATTTTCAAAAATAATTTATCTTTTCATATATTATTTCTATTTTATCAATTATCACAAAAATTATTATTTTATTTTTATAGGTTTTTTTAATTTAAAAAATTAAAAAAATAATTTTTATTATCTTATATGATGATGATGATTAACGTCCACTAAGATCTAATTGGTCTATCGTACCTTAAGAGGGTAAGTGATTACTTGTGATTTTTTAGAAATTTGTTTTTGTGCTCAAAAAGCATTAAGAGAAGCTTTCCAAGATCACCATACTTTTGTTGAGTTAAGAGGTTAGGAAGGTTGGTAGTGTGATCAATATTATGAAAATGAGATCTAATATGGGTATAGGCTGAACAATCTAAGAGAAAGTGTTTTTCATCTTCAACCTTCATAGTGTCACAAAAGTGACACACTCTTTCATCCCATGGTGTTTTAGGAATTGACCAATGCTCAGTTTCACTATGGAGCTCGTGAGAATTTGTTCTTATATTAGCAATGCTTATTTTCTTTATAATACTTTAATTTTCTTTTTTCCTCTAACTCTTTATCACACCCCATTTTTTCCTTAAATTTTGATTTGATGTTTTTTTTAATAGTATTTTTATTCTGCAAAATGGTTTCTTCCATGATTCCCCAATAGTTTAGCCAAGATCGGGTGTCTTTATGCCATCCTCACTTGAGTCGATGGTGGTTATGACTTGATTTGGAAGCAATTTTAGGTAGCCTCTTGTCTTCCATATTGTTTAACTTGTTCTTATATATTAAGTATCTAATCATAGTCATGCTTTCAATAAAGGAGGATATATGTTTTTCTTTATAATAAATGATTCAAAATATATTTATAAAATTAAGATATACTTTTATTAATATATTATGTAAATTTTATTAATTATAAAAACTTATTATTAATTTATCACTTCTTTTATTTTTATGATTGTTTTTTAAGACCAGTTTTATTATATTACATGTTTATGCCACATATTCAAAATAGATTTACAAAACTATTATATAGTTTTGTTGAAAAATAAAATTTAATATTTAGAAAGATAAGTTGAATCAAATCTTAAATATATAAATATAATATTTTTTTTGAATTTTAAAAAGTTTCATAATAATTGTTGATAATTATTAATCGCATTTTTTGAAAAAATATATATTTACGCCGAAAGGCGTATACCTATTGACAATGGGCACAATTAATTACCTTTTAATCTAAGATTATAATTTGATGACTAAAAATTGAAGATGCTGGCATATTCTTAGTCGTCCTTCCAAATCAATGAATGTGATTTACTCTTCATAACTTTCTTGTATTTTTGAATGCATCGGTTACCCTGTTTACTTTTTAACATTTACCTAATCATATTAAAAAATTACTGTAACACTATATGCCACATTTAGATAATCAACCTTTTTGCAATATTAATGAAACACAGTGCCACGTTTAAATTTACGAGAGACACGTTTTAAATTTATGGGAGACGAGCGCCTCATATTCCTGAGGCGTTTTGCAATTATTTATGATATATGCCATGCTTGGATGCAGATTAAATTTTATGAGGGACACGTTTAAATTTATGGAAAAACAGACGCCTCATATACCTGAGCCAGTTTAAATTTATATTGCAATTTTGATTTATGATACACAGGCCACGTTTTTTTTTATTGCAATTAAGTTCTTTTACTGCATTTAATACTTTTACCTACGATCGACATGGCCAAATGTCATGTGGGCTTCCTTTGGATGGTGCGCTCTACAATGACATTTCCACTCCCTTAGCTCGCGGTTTATCTCCACTCCATCGAATAGCGGTTTCACTTCTACACTTTGCTGCATAGATCTCTGTTTACGAAATTCCCTAATCCCTCTGCATTTCAAATTTGTCACTACCCTGGATTTATTTTCTGGATTTCTAAACCTTGGATAGTGTTGTTTCTCGATCGCTGGCATGTCACTGGATCAGACTAGATCGTTTGGATTGATGAACCTTGGATAGTCCGATTGCGGGATCGCTCACCTTTGGTTGGATCATAGTTCTTCATCTATCGCTTGCGTATCTCTGGTGGCTCGCTATTGCAACCTTCTTGGGTGTATGGTAAGACTTATTTTCAACCCTCAAATTATTGCTACGGTACGTTTTTTATTTGCAAAACATCTTGGGTTTCGAGACATCAAGAGTACTCTTTACAGTTTAAAAAAAATCAATCAATGTTAAAATCATTGCTGGGGTACGTTTTTTATTTTCAAAACATTTAGGGTTTCGAGACATCAATAGTACTTTTTACAGTTTTAATATAAAAAAATTCGATATTTGTCTTTGCAAGGTAAACATACGGTGGAGATAAAGCGCTGGAAGCTATCAATTACTTTCACCATCTATAAAAAAATATGCAAAACCATTCAACCCACAGAAAAAATAAAGGCCAACTCTGATCAAAATGCAAAAGTTGCATTACAAGAATTTCTTCATAAAACTCCACCGTTGGAAGAATCGGATTCAGAATACCCTGTAATGAAAAGAAACCTTGGGAGTTCGCGTAGATCATGTTGATATTTAGACGAATGTTCAAGGACTTGTCGATGATCGCATGATTTGTTGCAATCAAACTGTTTATCCTGAAATTGAACTTTCAAAATGTATTAGGTTTTTTTTAATCAATGGCCCACCTGCCACTCATAGTTTGTAGATTAATTTTTTTTTTACTACCAATTTTTCAGTAATTCTTGATGTCGTTCTGTCCTTCCTGGTAAATTCTGTGCAATGCGAGACTACCTGACCATTTGCATATTTGCATGGATTATGTGGCAGCTGAGTTTTTCATACTATTTCGTTTTAAAACTGTAATTAAGGTTTGTGCAAAAATTAGGGTTTGTTTGTACTTTAATATGTTAATTAAAGTTTGATTGTAAATAATATAAGGCAAAAAAGAATTAAGGTTTATTTGCAGATGAGATATGCCTTTCGGCGTTGATCAGCCACAATTATGTGGCTGTGCTAGTAAATAATAACAAATAAGATGTCGAAGGAAAGGTGGAAGACGCATCATATAATTAATGAGTATGAAAGATATTGGGGGATTTCGTGTCATATTATGAGAGTAAAGTGTAAATCCCCATGGCCCATAGCACGGATTTGTTTGAAAGTGAGGCACTTCGTGTCATTTTATTTCCGAAAAGCCAAAATCGATGGCTATAATCTTAAAGATTTATGATGACAATGAGAATGGTGATAGAATAGGTGGTTTTGTATGGATGTGAGAGTAGCGAAATAATATATGGTGTATGTAATATGAAAACTTTTAGTACCATTAGATTAAATCAAGACCAATGAAAATAAAAAATTGTAAAGTGGTGATTGTTAATGATTTACACAACTAATATCTATTCAATATGCATTTGAGTTTGACTGGCCTCTAATAGTTAAGAATATGTGCTTCTTCTCAAAAGGTCACGAGTTCAAATACAAAGAGGGTAGGGTATGTATACCTCTATAGTTTTTACCTATCAAATCGTTGGGCAAAGGGGGTCTCTTGTCCCACAAACAAGGGGGTCTCATATGTAAATTTGGTGAATAAATGATTATTATTATTATTATGCATTCCAACTCTTCCCTTTCTCTTTGTATGTATTGAGTAAAGATGAATATGATTGATGTTGTTGTAAATTGATGGGATGTGAAAGTTTACAATGTTGATGTTATTTTGAGGATGATATTGTTTCAATCTGTATGGTTTATATAATTTAAGTCGATCGATATTGATCATTAAATGTATCATCATTTTAGATTCATCTTAACTCTAGATTTATCAAGTGTCGAGAGGGATCAAATTCTTTGAGGTGCAAAGCTTTTTTAGAGTAAAACTTGAAGAAATGTTTATTCCTCGAGGGATTTGATTTGTCTCGGCACTTGATAAATCTGGGAATAAGATGGATCTATTTTAGTAGTGAGCAACCTTGTCAAAATTTTAGAAGATCCTCATTATGTATATGTATATAGTTTAGATGAGTTCAAGATCATTTGAAATTTACTAAGTATCATCTAGATCTAAAGAGTATTGTCAAAGAAGGTCACTTCTAAAGTCACATGAGGATTAAGGTGAATAGTAGTAAATTAACAATGTTCAATGATGAAGATGGTGAATAATAAGAAAGTGATAGCTCTGCATATAATAAATAACAGATATATAGATTAAGTAGTGATCAATCTCAATCTATCCTTTTCAACTTTTCTTTTGCCCACACCTACTAGCTTTCCCATCATATTATATGGATGATATGAGAGAGTTGATTTCAAAGAAAATTCAATCCTTTAACTTGAGATATTGCAGTGAAGGTCATACCTTGTCTTTCTTGCTTTTCAATATGAATAGTTTCTTTCTCCAACCTTATATGTTCATTGAAAATCTTAAAAATCTCCCCCCGACCTCCTCCCCGCCCCCATATATATAATGAATGAGAAAATTTTCATGATACATTGGAAAATTTGAATGTTATTTTATCAATAGTGTAATCTGTATATACAATTTTTTGGCGAATCTTTCACTAAATTATAAAATATGTTAGGGACCTAATCTTCCTAACCCCTCACGTAGGTAGAATGATATACTTTCCATGTAATAAAGTCTGACATGAGTTAATAAGGCCTATTTAATAAATGTCAACAAGTCAATGTAAGAAGACCTAATAGAAGCTTTCGCTTCTAGAAAGATATTCCTCTATAATGTTCTTTAAAAGATAGAATTAGTATAAATAAGAGTAGGAGGCATGGAAAATCTTTGTCTTGAGAATTATTGTAATAGAGCATTTCTCTATTGGAGGTTTCCCCCTCAAAGAGGAAAGTGAATATTGCTTTCTATTGATAAATGTATCATTTTTGGTATTGTGGTTCTCTAGATTTTGTTGCTCCGCTCTGCAATATTTCTATTTTATGCTTATTATAATAGATCTGGTACCTAACAAGTGGTATCAGAGCACTTTCCTCTATGGAATATGTGGGATTTTGTTTGTCAAGGTAGAGACGTGTACTGTCATCCTCTTTAAAGGAAAAAGATCTATCATTCAGTCGGTAAAATTGCGGTGGGGAAGAATACACGGAAGAAATATAGATGGTTTCACAGAGTTGTCTAGAAACCAATGTTTCACCTTATTGGAAACCTTTGTAACACCTATTGGTACCCTTCAAGTAGTACCGCATCAGATAGAATCTATACATGACCATCACTCCCACGTACTTTTAGGTATATTGGGAGTCCCCTAACTCTCCTAAAACCATCACTTGATCATTTGATCGACCACTTAATTGCTATAGTGACACCAAGAACAACCCTTAGGAAGATACTCTCTAGTGCCTAGGTAATAGGGTAGTACGACTAAGGGTATGGTTTAGCCTTCTTAGTTGGTGCCCTAATATATTGGGACGAGTACGACTATTCGACCCTGTACATATATCAAAGAGCTATAGCACATGGAAAACCCTTGTCTGTAGGAATCTTGTAAACCTTAACCCTTGGGAAATAAACATAATAGAAAAGGAACAAACAAGATGTATTGTTTCACAACCTTTCCTCCTGCATTCTGGCTACTATTCCAACATAATTTTCATGTTAACAATTTGGGCCATTCATCGCTACAATATTATTTAGGCCGAAATGTAACTCTGCAAATGAAAAAAATGAGTATAGTGGTCCCGCCAACACCCTTATTCGAGACCTATCCCATTGGATTCCTCTCTTCTCCCAGATCATAGTGGTACCTATCATTTTAATCCTTTTTTTTCGTGGACCCGAACCCCTTCCCGACAACCTTATTTGGGACCTATCCCATTGGATTCCCCTTTTCACCTTGATCGCAGTGGTATCTATCACTTGTAAGGTTTTTTTTTCGTGGACCCACCCACCCTTTATGGCACCCTTATCTCCCACCTATTCCATTGGATTCCTCTCGTTTCCCTAATTGTAGTGGTAAACTTTACCAATAACCCCTTTCCTTGTGGACCCACCTACCCCATTCCTATGTTTCACTTTCACAATGGCACAAACGTACAACCAAGACCTTGAAAACCCACCTGAATTCCACTCTAGACGCAAAAATGGAAGACATGAAACAAGACATGAAGCAAGACATGGAAGGCATGCAACAGGCCATGAAGAAGGACATCACTGACCACCTCGACAACCATATTGACTCATGTTTCCCAACTCATGGAAAAAATGAATATTCCTAGAGGCCTTACCTCATATAAACAACCTTTTAACCCAAAATGTGCTTTTTATACTTGTATTTTCCACCATAGGTTTTGCAAGCATGTTACTAGATGTTATGAGGCTAGAATTACATAATTGAGTAAAGTTCTCCTAATTATTTCACAAGGAAATAATTATTTTCTCACAATTTTATAATTATGAAATAAGAATTATTTCATAATTGAGAATAAACTCATAATCGAATAGAAAGTTCATAGTGAACTCGAAAAAGCTCATAATTGAGCATGGAACTTGAGCAAAAAAACTCATAATAGAGCATGGAACTTGAGCAAAAAAGTCATAATAGGTTGGAAAAATCTCATAATTAAGAATGAAACTTGTGCATGACTTGTGATTTCTTAGTTCACATGTCATCAAGCCTATCTATGACTTGTAATTTCTTAGTTCACATGCCAACAAGCCTATCTATGACTTGTAATT
>SNQJ01S0089431.1:0-12523 GCA_010110895.2 Picea sitchensis
ATCGGGAAAACCAACATTATTAGAGCTTCTCTGCCCCTTCTTCTTATTTTCATTATATTTTCATATATGTGTTCTTAGGCTTCAAGGCTTGATTCATTGACATGGTTTTGGGAGCTCTATCTTCATTCTTATTCACTGCTTAATTTACTTTGCTTATGGTGGCCTGTAATATCCCAAATTTTATTTTTGGAATTATTTGTAATTAAATGCTTAAATACTTTGCATGATTTCTTTATAACTCTGCTACATTAACTCCATGGATCAAATAAACCACGATATTGTGAATATTGTAAGTCTTTTTGTGTTGTAGTTAATAAAGATGAAGATCAACATAAATTGAGCTTGAGCGCCTATAGGGGCTATGATACCACAAGAGGGGAAAGGTGAGGGGGGTAAAATCATGAATATGGGTAACACTTTTGCTTGTTTTATGACAAAAAAAGCTGTATTTTCACAAGTTCTTCAACTTCCGACATACAAAAGTATTTTTTTTTATTTAGAATTTCACTTTACAGTAAAAACAAAACTTGTGAAGAATTTTGTTAGCTTTCCAATGACTATTTTTCAATTTTTTTTTATCAAGATTTGATATGACAATTTAACAATTGTTTAACAGTGTGTTCCTTAAACATGAAAGGAATGATAATGAGTTATTTTTTCCCACAACAATGTATCTATTATTAAACTTATGCTTTTAAGAGATGAAATATACTGCAACAATCTACAACAATCCATAATTTTCCACTGTGTATTTTTAGAGATATGGATTTTTCATTTCACTGAATCATAATCTAACCTAAAAATATTATGCACTCATTTTTTTATAAAATTAAATAAAATTAGATAAAAACAATGAAAATGAAAACAAATTATATCCAATGAAAGTAGATTCAACTTTAAAAATGTTGATATCAATTCTGAAACTAAATTCTGAGTATTTGTAGGAGTCCACTACCTCGAAATATCATGTAATATGGAGAGAATTTGCAGTTTCGTGCAAACAGTCCCATTTTCAGATTTTTGGCCGAAATATTCTTTCGGTCGAAACCTAGTTTTTAACGGAATCCATTAAAAATAAACGTTTCGGCCAAAAAGTATTTCGGCCGAAATATGCTTACCACAGGAAAATAATTCATTCGAAAAAAATTGTACACGAATTTCGAGGGCACCGTCAGGGCGCCATTCAATTTGACGTGCACATTTTTGGCCAAAAAAATTCCTAGAAACATTTTTTTGGCCGAAAAATTGCCGCTGGGAATTTTTGAGACCCGATTGTCACGAAAGTGTTACCGATCTTCATGATTTTACTCAGGGGGTATAAGTGGGGTTGATCCCTAAATTATCTACCTTATGCTACCTTGAACCCTGACCCAATTTCAAATTTGAATTTCAAAGAAAAAGGAGTTAAGAGGAGTGGAGGAAACAAATTCCTCAATCTAAGCCACAACTCCTAAAATTTAGAAAATTGTCTACCCTACATTCTTGGAATTAGGAATATAAGTTGTGTTTGGTTTCCCTATCCATTATGCATGAGGAAGATTTGAATGGGGAGGGAAGAGCCTTTGGAGGGAGGGATAAAAAGAGTTTTTGGGTGGGGGGTTTAAACATTGGAAAAGAGAGCTAAGCCCATGATAGACCAACCAACCATGAATGGAAGCTTGTAAACTTGAGAAAAATCCAAGAAAACATGGAAAACTCTGCTAAAACTTGAGATAACAACGTGAACCTTCTATGCACATATTGAATAGCACGAGGAGTAGTTTATGAGGTATTGGACAATAAAGAAGGAAGTTATCCTTGTGTTGTGTGGGGAAGAGTTAAACATCACTACTTCGCCCTGGTGGTATCATAGCCCGGCTAGGGGGTGGTGTCCACTCTGGATTGCCTATGGTTGGGTGGAAATCACTCGCTCACTTGGTTGTCGGTCTACAACTTAGAACAAATAAGTCTTATGCATTTGGGTTTCAAACTCATTGTTGATACTGAGACGAGTGTGAATCAATATCAAGTACAATTTCAAACAATTTTTCAACTTATACTTCAATTAGATTATATATTCAATTTATATCCAAAGAGAAATGAAGAATATCCAATGAACAATGAAGAATAGTAGAAGAGATACACTGGTACACGATGCACCATATATGAGAAGTAATCATAAGTTATTGTTCAAGGGAAGTAATGACTTCCAAGGGAAGATACCTCTTCTAAGTTCAAAGGAGGGTCAAATCTCCAATCAAGGTAAGCAACAACTTCCAAAGGAGGGTCAACCTCCAATTAAGGGAAGCAACAACTTCCAAGTTTAAGGGAGGGTTAAACCTCCAAACAATGCCTTCAAGGGAAGCTACAAAATCCAATTTCAAGGGAGGGTTAAACCCTCTATCCTTGCCCCTTCCTTCCACCTAAGAATATATAAGAGATAATAAACCTTTACATCAAAATATCACCATCAACAAAATATAACCATTACACAGAAACCTGAACCAGAGATCACCAAGATGTGACTTCCTTAGAACTTCCTCAAGCCTTTTCTCAGGTACACTACATGTCNAATGTAAAGTATTATGCAAAATAGATTAAACATATAGTAATGAGAAAGGACGTTGTATACCTTGGAGTGATCAGATGGAGTGATAATATGGGGCTAAATACAGGTGATCAAGGGTATAATAATGGCAAAAAGTATGGGCAAAATGGTGCAATATGTGGTCCTAACACCAACCATGAATGGAAGCTTGTAAACTTGAGAAAAATCCAATAAAACATGGAAAACTCTGCTAAAACTTGAGATAACAACGTGAACCTTCTATGCACACATTGAATAGCACGAGGAGTAGTTTATGAGGTATTGGACAACAAAGAAGGAATTTATCCTTGTGTTGTGTGGGGAAGAGTTAAACATCACTACTTCTCCCTGGTGGTATCATAGCCCGGCTAGGGGGTGGTGTCCACTCTGGATTGCCTATGGTTGGGTGGAAATCGCTCGCTCACTTGGTTGTCGGTCTACAACTTAGAACAAATAAGTCTTATGCATTTGGGTTTCAAACTCATTGTTGATACTAAGACGAGTGTGAATCAATATCAAGTACAATTTCAAACAATTTTTCAACTTATACTTCAATTAGATTATATATTCAATTTATATCCAAAGAGAAATGAAGAATATCCAATGAAAAATGAAGAATAGTAGAAGAGATACACCGGTACACCGTGCACCATATATGAGAAGTAATCATAAGTTATTGTTCAAGGGAAGTAATGACTTCTAAGGGAAGATACCTCTTCCAAGTTCAAAGGAGGGTCAAACCTCCAATCAAGGTAAGCAACAACTTCCAAAGAAGGGTCAACCTCCAATTAAGGGAAGCAACAAATTCCAAGTTCAAGGGAGGGTTAAACCTCCAAACAATGCCTTCAAGGGAAGCTACAAAATCCAATTTCAAGGGAGGGTTAAACCCTCTATCCTTGCCCCTTCCTTCCACCTAATAATATATAAGAGATAATAAACCTTTACATCAAAATATCACCATCAACAAAATATAACCATTACACAGAAACCTGAACCAGAGATCACCAAGATGTGACTTCCTTAGAACTTCCTCAAGCCTTTTCTCAGGTACACTACATGTCCTCTTATCATCCCGCGTATGTATGATACATGTCTTCTTATCAACCCGTGTATGTACGCTACCTGTCCTCTTATCAACCCATGTACACCCTAAAAAAACTAGGGTTTTTGCAATTTTGAAACTTCCAGGCCTTTCAGACTTCACCACCTTAGACTTTCTCCACGCTAAAATCCACACATACTCCTAGCACAAGCGTAGAACCACTTATTCTAGCTCCATCACACTTGCTTGGATGATTAAATGAAAGTATGAACCATGTGTATTTATACTTTTTTTGACACTCCCTTTTTAACATTAGGTCTGACCTGTCACTTTCTTATTTTGTAATTCTTTTCTTTAATTATCTTCAGGGCCGGCCTGCAAAATTCACATGTTCATCTTCAAAAAATAATTTCTCCTCAATTATGAGGATCCACACGACATGCCACCTATCACTGAAAATGACATGAATTATAATATCCATCCATGGGTGTTGTATCTTCATGTGTGCTATCCTTCATGTCCATATACCATGATCGACTACGGTTTCCAAAACCAATGACTATGGTTGACATAAATGACAACAAACAATCTTCCAAGAATCTCCCCCTTCGGCATTGATGGCAACACTCATGCTCCCCTTGTCATCATGCTCCTAGTTTCTCTCCCCCTTTGACATCAATGGAAAAGGGTGGGTTTGCTCCCCCTGAGTTCAATGGTGAAAGGTAACTCTCTTCTTTGGGGTTCCTCCCCCTGAACATATGGAACTTAGTAATACTTCATTTTTCTGGTCTCTTTCTTCCTTGGAGCTCTTTTGTGGGTCTAGGATGTATATGTTACTTGGTCTTCTTATTGCGGTTGAAACCAATCTTCTTGAATCTTCTTCTTTGATTTTGCATCTTCGGGAGTCAAACTTGAGAGTGTATCCTTGATCACACATTTTAAAATCAATGAGAATATTATGCTTCAGATCTTCAACCAATAGGACATTTTTTGATTTTACATATTTTCTTCCAAGCTCTACTATGCCTTTTACAAGTATTTTTGTAGATGAGTCATCTCCAAATGCAACATTTCCACCTTTTCTATTCAAGTTGATGAACTTGTTTTGATCCCCAGTCATGTGTGATGAGCATCCACTGTCTATGTACCATTCATCTTCTTCTTTACATTCTTCGGTGGTCAATGCTATTTGACAATATTCATTGTTTGAAATCTCTTTCCTTCTCCATATTGTGGTTGGCATAGGGAAATTTGGCATATGAGTATCTTCATTCATATATCTGTAGTCTCATTCTTTGTGACCAATATTATTACATTTTTAGCATACAACATTTACAATATTTTGGTCCATCAGTGGATCAAATGCATTATAACTTCTGTTGATAAATCCACAAACATTT
Organism: Picea sitchensis; assembly: GCA_010110895.2. Taxonomy (NCBI): domain Eukaryota; kingdom Viridiplantae; phylum Streptophyta; class Pinopsida; order Pinales; family Pinaceae; genus Picea; species Picea sitchensis. The sequence continues at coordinate 5,009 of SNQJ01S0089431.1, forward strand.
CCATATCTACTTTTTACACCATTCATATTTCTTGCATAGTTGTTCCTTTTATTGATTCTGCAATTAATTTCCTTGTGTCCAAAATTTTTGCAAGTATAACAATGACCAAGAAAGAAATTTTGATACCTCGGATTAAATGATCTTCTTTGTGAAGTAGTCCATCTGGGTTTATGATCTACTCTTCTATAGTTTCCTTCATACTGATTGAAGCTTCTTTGATTCCTGAAGGTAGGAGGCCTTTTTGGATATCCATCTCTCTAGTAATCATTCCTTCTTTCCAACATCCTGGTCCACTTCTCATAAAATGTCCTTATTGGATGTGTGGAGCTTTGCTTTTCTTCATTCTTGTTGGCATTTTCATCTTCTTTGTATGAAGTTTCACCCTTGCATTCAAGGTAGATTATGTCTTTTGGCACTTGAGAGTTTCTTAAGATTTTCCTTAATGAGACAACTTCTTGTTCAAGTTTCTCACAATATTCTTCTTTCTTCATCATCTGGACATTCCTTCCTTCTTCTATTCTTCTTGCTTCTTTGAGTTGAATCTTCAAGGAGATGATTTCTTCTCTTAGTTTCCCATAGTCTTCTAATTGTTCCTTTAAGTTTTCAGTTGTCTTATTATGATTCTCTTTCAATTTGATTCTTAGATTTCAATTTGTGTTTCTGAGCTTTCTATTTTCAGTTTCAACATGCTTTAATTTTTCAATAATCTTATCTTCGTGTTCGATTTCTGTGTTGTATTTTTATCCTCAGAAAGAATCAAAGTTTGTTTCTTCATCAAATTATTCTTCAGAAACGACCTTTTCAGGTCTTGCCTCATGACCTTCTTCTTTTTCTATTTTAGGATTGTCTTCTTCTTCATTGGACTTTTCTTCTCTAGTATCATCTCTTTCAATCTTTCGATAAGGGCATTCATGTTCAAGATGTCCTACTTTTTTACAATTAAATCAAAAGAATGCACCTCTAATGGCTTCAATATGTGATTTATACCTTCCTTTCACTTCTTTTGCGTATGGCTTTGCATAAAGGTCTTGTAGCTTATCCCAAAGCTCTTTCGAAGATGTACATGATCCCACCTTGGCTTTTACTGAATTAGTCAATCCATCCAGAATAGTATCCATTGCCATTTTGTTGTTCCTTCTTGATTCCTTCTGAGATGAAGTCTTTGGTTTCTTTAAAGCCTTGTATCATGAAACAACTCAGAGCCAAATATTTGTCGCAACATATTTTAAGAAAGTTTCCATTCTATTACTCCAATATTCAAAATTGCTTCCATCAAATGGTAGAATCTCATTTGGAATTTTCCCTTCCATCATTGTTCAAGATCTTCCTTCCAGTGGTTAAACTGTATTGAAGGTAACCTGCTATGATACTAGTTGTTGATACTTAGAGGGGTGTGAATCAGTATCAAGTAAAATTTCCAACACTTTTTTAGCTTATACTTCAACCAGATTATATATTCAATTTATATCCAGTGATCAATGAAGAATATCCAATGAACAATGAAGAATAGTAGAAGAGATACACCAATACACCATGCACCATATATGAGAAGTAATCATAATTTATTGTTTAAGGGAAGTAATGACTTCCAAGGGAAGACAACTCTTTCAAGTTCAAAGGAGGGTCAAACCTCCAAGCAAGGGAAGCACCAACTTCCAAAGGAGGGTCAACCTCCAATTAAGGGAAGCAACAACTTCCAAGTTCAAGGGAGGGTTAAACCTCCCAATAATGCCTTCAAGGGAAGCTACAACTTCCAATTTCAAGGGAGGTTTAAACCATCTATACTTTCCCCTTCCTTCCATGCAAGAATATATAAGAGATAATAAACCTTTACATCAAAATATCACCATCAACAAAAATAAACATTACATAGAAACCTGAACCAGAGATCACCAAGATGTTCCTTCCTTAGCAATTCCTCAAGCCTTTTCTTAGGTATGCTAAATTTCCTCTTATCATCCTGCGTATGTATGTTTTTTGTCTTCTTATCAGTCCGCATATGTACGCTACCTATCCTATTATCGACCCGTGTACACCCTTGTAAAACTAGGGTTTTTGCAATTCTGAAACTTTTGATCCTTTCATACTTTGCCACCTTAGACTTGCTCCACGTTGAACTCCGCACATACTCCTAGCACAAGTGCAAACCCACTTATGTTATCTCCATGAGAATTGCTTGGATGATTAAATGAAAGTCTTCCATCTGTATTTATACTTGTTTTGACACTCCCTTTTAACATTAGGGATTACCTGTCACTTTCTTATTTTGTAATTCTTTTCTTTAATTATCTTGAGGGCTGACCAAATTCACATGTTCATCTTCAAAAAATCATTTCTCCTCAATCATGAGGATCCACGTGACATGCCACCTATCATTGGAAATGACATGACTTATACTATCCATCCTTGGGTGTTGTATCTGCATGTGTGTTTTCCTTCATATGCATATACCATGATCAACTGCCGATTCCACAACCAATGACTAGGGTTGACATCAATGACAACAACCAATCTTCCAACACTTTGTGTTATTAAGTATTTGTTTTCAGAAAATATGAAAAAATGTTGTGTGTTAGATTATGTCATAATATGTCTCTGGATTCTGATATTTTTTAACAAATGATTATCTTACAGTCATCTATCTATGTGGAGTGAAAAATATTCTAGTTAAAGTCACAAATGGAATGCCTATCTTTACTTTACTGCTGAAAATGTGAAATTATTTTTCTCCTAACTGTTATCATTTAGTAGTTTAAATCGCATTTTTGTGCCCCTCTCTCTGGAAATCCTGTGTGTTGCAAAATTTGGAATTTGAGACCAACCATGGCTACAAGGTGTTGTCATTTTTCTTATAATTTATTTCCCCACCCATTTGGTTGTTTAACAATTGAGGCGAATCTTAATTTGTTACTTAGCCAGACAAAAAACTACTAATTAATAATTAATTTGAGTATGACTGTGTTGTCCCTTCAACATTTGATGGATCAATCCTTTGATGGTGGTGCCCCTTTGCCACTCCAATCAGTCAGAGATGAAACGGTGTGGCCCTGTTTTCTTTTCAAAATTTCAGCGGTCACAAATTCACGGGGGTGGTGACCCTTCGTAAATCCAGAAGCCGATGAAAGAATTAATCAATTCCAACAATGAATACTCCGATTCTTCCTTCCTTTATTCTCCCAATTGGAGTGATTGGACCTGGATTAATGGTTCCCTTTTTTTTACATACATGTTAGGAGAATTGTTCATGAAGATGCTTTCCAAACATTTTATGAAAACAGAACTTGATTGAAGATGGAATTTGAAAGATGATAAACACAATTGGTGTTTGGAATAGAGAAGACATGAGTTCAGGACACTTTAACATACGGAAACAAACCTAAGTTGCAAAAAAATTTGAAATGGCTATGGGAATCCTTAGTGCCTTCCGTTTTGCAGTCCTAAGCAAGGATTTGATGTAGAATGTGTCTTATTGCTCACAAGAAAGTCTTGAGGTACTTTGTACATATATCATGTGGGGTAATTTTTGTTACAATATGGCATTTCCTATGGACATATAACTGCTAGCATATCCATATAATATTATTTAAAAAAATAATCATCTCTTTTGGTCTCATGTCGTTCATCCTTATTCAGACTCCCTTATTCTACTGAAGAAACTTTCCATATTTTCTGTATTGAGTTTGCAAACATTTTTTCTCCTAATATTTATCTCTATTAGGTTATAACATTAGGTTCTATTTATGATTTGAAGTGTAATATTTGGAGGTTTTTGAATTGTGATATGTGCATGCCACTGGTGTAATCCTACAACTTGACCAAACCTACTTTCTTTTATGAATATAGAAAAAAAAAATTGCAATAGCCTAGTCAGTCTTGAGATTTGACAAGTAGGAATTGTTTGTTGTTGTCTAGCTAATTGAATGTATTTTACAGAGTGGAATAATTTAGACCTCAACGCTCACACTGTCAACATCCTATGATTATTACTCAATGTTCTGTATATGGATCATGCATTCCTTGGAGCCATTAATTTCTCCATTATCAGTTCATATATATTTAGGTATTGTTCATAAGTTGTTTTATTTATATTTTCAGGTTTCCAAGGTGTTTTTTTAAATTTATCCATATTGGTTATTTTGATGATTAATGGGTGTAGTTCCTGTCCATTTTCTTGACCTTCTAAATTGTTTATTTTTAGTTGGATGAAATATAGGGTAAAATTCTTGCGATGAGAAGATTTTGAAAGATACGTTGAGGAGATATACTTTGAATCTCATAAAAAAGTTGCTTCCAATTTTATAAACTGTCACAAGTTATAAACTGTCACAAGTTATCTTTGGTAGAATTTATGGTGGATACAATGATATTTAGACGGATAATTGATTCAATCCTAATGGAAATTTAAGTTATTCATCGGAATGGATAAATCAACCATGTTGGTCCTCATCATATGTTGTCTATTAGCTGGATGTGTAATTCTTTGCAAGTCTGGAATTTTCTTTTAAGGAGTTGTTGGCATCTTGTTGTTCAACAATTGTAGAACCTCTTTGTTTACTACTTACTATCATAGTAGCCCGTTTCTCACTGTATTGATGGTGTATGGTCTGTAACTTATTGGAGTTTGATACTATTACAACTTTCATGTTGAGTTTGAACATCACCATAGGTTGATCGATTTAGATTTGGAAAAAAAAGAAGATATGAAACATACAACCAAAAATTAATCTAGCAAATTTAGATCTAACAACTGTAGTGATAACATATATATTCAAACTGAATTTCTGAGATAAAGATCTTAATGTTTTGAATTTACTCAATACTTTGGTGGCATGATTGTCAAAACTATTCATCATATTTTGTAAATATGTCTACCAACTTCTGGGCTTGTTGAGTTATCTCTTTATTTACAAAAATCTCCAACAAGGTATCCTCTAGTAGACTGCCTTTTGGAGTAGAGTCTGAAGTGTTTAGAGAAAAAGGTTTATTCCCTTATGATGGGAGACATGCAATGTTCTTTATTTCGAGGTTGTATTTTTATTTATGAAAATGAAATAGGTTCTGTATGTAAGCTCCCTTAACCGTTAGAGCTCATTCAACCAACCGAAACTGTCCACCGTCATCTCATTCAACCAACCGGAACCGTATTTCCCTTAACTATTTAAACTGCCGACAGTTCATTTGGAAACCAACCTGAACTATTACTCAACTACCACAACTCATTTGGAAACCAACTGGAACCGTTTTCTCATTTGGGAGCTTCTGGAATGGTCCATTACTCCATACAGTTCTCTAACTAGATATGTGGAACAGTTAACAGTTAGCCAACAGAAGCTTGATGGAATCTTGGCTATAAAGATTTCGTTTTGGTCCCCAAGCTTGCTTAATTCATTCAATCAATTTCCTTCAGTCTTACACCATCAATCAGAGTGAGCAGAGATTGGAAGTGTCATACGGAAACCAAAACTAGTGTGCAACTAGGAAACCTTCCACAACAATTAATCAAACTCAAGCAACATCAATGGTCGGAGGTATGATCCATTTTGGCATCTAAATTTTGATTCTTTTGAAGAGTTTTATTCTGCATATTATAGAATCGATTTAAAGCTTACATTTGGTATCAGAGCATTTTTATCTCTACCTTGGTGTTTTGGAGAAAGACAGGTTTATTCTGTCTCGAGAGGTTTCATTGCATTGTTGTGCGACAACGTCAGACTAATGCTTCATTGCTATACTGTTGATTTAAGAGAAACTGTACCATAATTCATATTACTATCCCTTTCTATGTTTAACATTACAACAAAGCTATCATATGCTTTTATTCTACAGATTTCTAAAGTCATTCCTTCGAATCATACATAATATATCTGTTACTAATTTTCCATTAGTAAATCGACCAGTAGGTTTTTGATCTGCAAAATCTCTTCCATATGGAGGAAAGATGGTTTTGAAAATCGTTGCAAGTGCATCATTGTTGCCAGGATCTGCAGTGGAGTCTCCAAATATGTAGGAAGCAGACACCATGGGTTTGCTAGGGTTAGTTTGTGCTGTGTTCAGTGGCAATAAAGCCAACAGACACGTTACAATACCAATGTTTGCAAACCTTTCCATTACGTCTAATACTTCTGAAATGCTCAACTAGAAACTTTCATGGATACTGCTTAAATCATAGTTTTGGGATCAATTGGTGATGCTAATCTATCCATGTAGTTTTATTTATGCAATTTATAATTATTCTCATATCAACTTAATTTTATGCATAAAAGAAATAATGTCTAGTGATCCATATAACTTTTAATTGATTAGAGAATAGCCACAACATCTCTAATTAAATAATATTATATATTATGATTGATTAGGATCACATAAGGAATATTTAGACATAAATTGTAATTAATTATACTAAATATAATAAATTTTATCCCACAGGAATTTTAATTATATTTATATAATTAATTAGGACAAAATATTAAATTATTCATAACTTACCCACATGAATTATGAATTAATAGTTTTATCATAAAGTTCAAATCTATGATAGAATAATTGAATCTGCTTGAATTGGAAATTTAGCCCACAGGCAATTTTTATGTCATTAGATTCAAATTTAAGCATGAATTTACATTGGTAAAGCATGAAATTTTATTTTATTTTTGTTGGCCTCAATTTTAATGTAAGCATGTAATCTTTAATTTTATGCAGTTGTACAACCTTCAAATTTCTCTGAAATTCGTTGTGATATCCTTGAACTTAAGGGAGATAACTATAAGGCCTGGAAGGAGAGAGTTCTCCTTCATTTGGGGTGGATGGACATAGATTATGCTATTAGGAAAGATGAACCACCAACACTCACTAATACCAGCACTACAGCGGACATCATGCTTTATGAGCGATGGGAGCGATCTAATCGCCTAAGCATGATGTTCATTAAGACTAAAATTTCAGCTGGTATTCGTGGTTCCGTTGATCAACATGAAAAGGTCCGAGACTTGCTGAAAGCCATTGATGATCAATTCGTCACTTCAGACAAGACACTAGCAAGCACCCTAATCATGAAGTTCTCATCCCTAAGGCTCACTAGTGTGAAAGGTGTGCGCGAGCACATCATGCAAATGAGGGACACTGTGGCTCAACTGAAGAAACTCAACGTTGAAATATCAGAGTCTTTTCTGGTGCACTACATCCTGAACACCCTTCCGCACTAATACGGACCCTTCAAAATCTCATATAACACACATAAGGATAAATGGTCAATTAATGAACTCATGACCATGTGTGTTCAAGAGGAAGAGCGACTAGTGATGGAACTGGGAGAAAGTGTAATGCTGGCAATGCATGGAAAGGGAAAATCTCAAGCCAATAAGAAAGGGAAAGGTAAAGTACCTCCCCAAGCTGATATCAAGAAGAATTCCAAGTGTTTATTCTATAAAAAGAAGGGACACATGAAAAAGGAATGCGCCAAATTTCAGAAATGTCTTGCAGACAAAGGTAATACAATCTCGTTCATTTGTTATGAAT
>SNQJ01S0089431.1:16207-28907 GCA_010110895.2 Picea sitchensis
CTATTACTTAATACAGATTATCAATAGGTTTTAAGATGAGACATTAAGATTGGAAGTATGGACCAAGTGGGAGAATGTAAGCTCCCTTAACCGCTGGAGCTCATTCGACCAACCGAAACTGTCCGTCGTCAGCTCATTCGACCAACCAGAACCGTATTTCCCTTAACTGTTTAAACCGTCGACAGTTCATTCGAAAACCAACCCGAACTGTTACTCAACTGCCACAGCTCGTTTGGAAACCAACTGGAACCGTTTTCTCATTTGGGAGCTTCTGGAATGGTCCATTACTCCATACGGTTCTCTACCTAGATATGTGGAACAATTAACAGTTAGCCAACAAAATCTTGATGGAAGCTTGGCTATAAAGATTTCGTTTTGGTCCCCAAGCTTGCTTAATTCATTCAATCAATTTCCTTTAGTCTTACACCATCAATCAGAGTGAGCAGAGCTTGGAAGTGCCATACGGAAAGCAAAACTAGTGTGGAACTGGGAAAACTTCTACATCAATTAATCAAACTCAAGTAGCATCAATGGTCGGAGGTATGATCCATTTTGGCATCTAAATTTCGATTCTTTTGAAGAGTTTTATTCCGCATATTATAGAATCAATTTAAAGATTACACTGTATTTTCATTTTGTATTATATCCTTGTGTATTTTATGTTTTGTCATTCCATTTATCTCATTGTCAATATTTTGTTCAAAGGACTTGGTTGAAGTTGATCAATCCCCATCTATAGAGTGATATAAATCATGTACATTGGTGACCTTTTACTTTGTACTTGCATTCTTCCTTGTGTGATTATTTTGTAATTTTAATTATGGACAAGATTGAATTGGCCAGAAGGAGCGTCTTTTAGAAATATCATCAGAATGAGGAAATTTCATTTTATTTATATTTTGTTAATTTGGGTTTGTAACATGGCCGAACCATTGTTAAATAAATTCCCAAATTGTGTTTATGGGAAAGGTTCAGGCTCAACACTCTAATACTACCAACCAATTGAACCAATTGAATGTATCCTTTGTTTCATGTTTAAATGTGCTTACCCAAAACTCATTACAAAGTCATCTTTGTGTCCAAAGAGACTAGTAATTCATTCATTAATATTCCCAATCACATTATTGTAGGTAGCACCATGAAAAGTTGTTTCATTTATGGATTTTACATGGAATTCTAACTCTATTATGATAACACAAAATCTCTGCACAATCAAGGACACGTGCAAGTGCTAATCATATATATAAATCTCTTAGGAAATTGTTGAGAGTTCAATCCCATTCAATAAATATTCAAATGCAAACTATTCCATTAACATTTTCAACACCATATAGAAATCTCTTAGGAAATTGTTAAGAGTTCAATCCCATTCAATAAATATTCAAATGCAAACTATTCCATTAACATTTTCAACACCATAGTCAAGGGGCATTAACTATGTTTGATTTATGAATTATAAATGAAAACCCTTGAATGTTAGTTGTAGGAGGCAATGCCAATACTCACAACATAAACATTCAACCAAATACTACATTCAATCAAATTGACGATGACTAATTGGGTTGTACCTTTCCAAGCATAGCTTGAGGGTACAAGGCTATAGGAGAACCCCCAAAATTTAATAGCATTTTCACACACATTCTTAGTCAACATATGTTCTAGGCGGAATTCAATCAATAGTCCCTATCCAACTCCCAAATAAAGGTGAATCAAACAATTACACAAAATCCCAATTCTCATACCAACAATGTAATCAAAGGGGAATCAATCCATACACAATGACTCAATGGCATTGAAGTATTGGCATTCCACATCCTTTATCCACATCCTTTAATTATTCTACTGAATCATGATAAAGTGGAAATTTAACTTAGTATAGGTGAGCCAACAAATAGAATAGAGTGTGAATTGATGTGGTTGATACACATCAGGAAACCACACCCTGATGCTTGGAGTCAAAATTAATTGAAGAGATTTCACGTGCTCAGCTATAGGGATAATGTATAATTGAGTTATCTAAGTAATGATTTTATCATAGAAATTTATTTTACATAACTATAGGAAAAGAAAACTTCCATAATGCTCAATCACATAATTATTATTCACCATAGAGAATTTAAATGCTCCACAGACATATTTTTACCCTAAAAAACCAAATGAGAAAACCATCATTTAGTGGGTATTTGATTCTTGCTTAAGAAATTATTACAAAGGGTGATCTATGCACTCTCAAATGTGATTTAATTGCATTCCTACTCCACTAGCAACAATTCATAGATGGATTTACTTCATGGACAATGTTTTTCATGCATGGACAAGCTCAATGGCTCCTTTGTCCTCTAATATTCAATCTTTCTTCTTCTGCTACTACCCTTCTTCTTCCTAAGCTTAAATTCTCCCCTCTTTGTTGGTCTCTTCATCAACCAAGGCCCTCCTTTGTTATAGATATTCCTTAGAAGACTCACCATCAAGGTGATTCATTTTACCTTCTTGAGACCATTTGGCCTTCTGTCTTTAAGTTTTGATCATTAATTCCAAACTTTTTCTAAATTTAATTTGCAAAGTTTGGATGAGGAAATATTTTGGTTTCATTTTGGATCAAACATAATAAACTTATTATAACACTATAATTAGCATTTTCTTGTTATAATATTATGTATATCCATTTAAGCCCTAAACCTATTAAACATTATGAAAGATAATATGATCTGTAAACTACCATGGATATTTTGTCACAATAGATCTAATTAAATACATAAATATTTACTATTAAGGTTAATTTTCCTTTAAATCTCCCTAATATTTAGTTATTGATATTCTACTTATGCATGAAATAGATAAAATGAAAAAAATAGAGAAAAATAAAATACATTCACACCATCCACAAATAAACACAAGATATGGCCTCCGAAACCCAATACGAGAGAAAACCTATCTAGAAGGTTAGGTTTCTCTGAGCTTTATTTTCTCTGGTATAGAAATGATGCAAGTACAAATAAAGAGGCACTCTCTGAGGAGTTTCCTTTGACCTGTGGCCTGTATGGATGCTACAAAATATCTTCCTTACATTATCTGGAATAGAATCCTCAAGGTGTTGCTGATCTAGTGATTGTGCCATGAGATCTATGGTCTTTTTCATGCAAGAACTCTCAGGATAGAACCCCCTATTACAGTAGGAACACTTGGTATTCTCCTTCTTTCTCTTCGATGCCTTGGAACTTGAAATATCGTCTGTGGACTTTTGTTTACCTTCCTTCTTTTTCTCTTGGTCCTTCTTACCATTCTTCTTCTTCTTCTTCTTCTTATTTTAACTTCTTTGATCTGTAAGTGCATGGGGATCTGAACTCTTTATTTCCCCTATCTAGATGAGCTTTGTCTACTCATGGATAAGTGACTCCATGAACTCGTCGAGGGATGGAATCTTCCATGTAGACCCCATAGCTAACCAAAAGAAGAATTGTAGAAATAATATTCCGGTCCTGGCTTGGTTAGAATTGAAAACATTAATTGTTCATCGTTCTTATCAACTCCACAAGCCCTAACATGCGATTTTTTTTTTTAACTTATAAAATTAGTCTTGTAGGGTCTTGAAATCACTTGTATTCAGTGCATGTAGATCATTCACCAGATGATGACCTCTTAGGCTGTCTTGATTTCCTAGGAAACCCTTCAACTTTTTCCAAACATCGTTAGGATTCTTTCAAGTATTGACATGGAAGAGGAGATCCAGAGGGATGCTCAAGCACAATATCCTGTAGGTTTCATCCATTATGTTGAAGTATTTTTATTTTTCTATGGTTGAAGTAGGCTTGACCTTAGTCCCCATGGTGACCCTATACAAAACCGTTTCTATGAATTATAAGTTCTATCTTGGGCTTCCACTCAAATTTGTTGAAGTGTGTCAAGATCACTGAAGAAGATGGTTGATCCATAGTTCTTTGTGGGTTGTCCAATCTGATCTATAAACCTACAATAAAAGTGAATAATCCCTCACAATAATAGCTCGGATACCATGTAGGATTAAACCACACTCCAAAATCTAATTGTGAGTAGGAAATACTACACTAGTTAGTTGCAAAAGAAAGAGAGGAGAGAGAAAAATAGAATCAATACTCACACATAAGTGACTAAGAAACCAACTTGAATCACATTGTATTAATATTTGATCATGAGAACAATATATAGAACTCTTCACAAGAGGAGTAATGCGCACTAGGTTGAGCTTCTAGTGCATGCACATGTAATAAAAAAAATAAACCCCCTCTTAGTATCAGTTAACTAGCCATAACTAGAGTTAGATAGTCATAAATGGAGTTAGTCATGCTCAAGTGAGAACTCATGCATGTATAAATAGACTCCATAATAATAATATAACTAAATACTTAAGGAGAAGTGCACACTTATCTAGGAGAATAATATTATCACTCAAGTTCACTCTCTATCCATAAAATATGAATTATCTCCTAAAATCAAGGAATAAAAAATAGACCTTCTATAAATAGACATGATATAAATAGGAATCCTCCTAAATAGTAGGAAGATTTGCATGTGCTCCAATATAAAGATGGAGACTCGATCATAGAGCATATAAACACCTTCAATATTGTGGTAAGTCAGTTATTATTTGAAGATACTAATATTTCTGATGAAGATAAGTTTATCATTTAACTGTTCTCTTTACTTGACTTGTGGGATAGTCTGGTTGTGGCCGTAGGTAATAATACAATTACTTTAAATTTTGATGATGTGGTGTCATTCTTGTTGTCGAAGGAGATGAGGCAGAAGAACATGGAAGGATAGAGCACATATGCCTTATTTGCAAGAGGACATTCCCAGGAAAGAAATATATCTAAGTCCTCAAGTGGGAGATCTAAATCTAAGGGAAGATCTAAATCTCTTGGAAATTTTGTAAAGGTATGCTGGAGATGTGGAAAATAAGGGAAGTACAAAAAGAAAGGTAGATCCAAAAGTGTTGAGAGAGGGAAGGGATATAATGATGCTCCTTCTACAGAAGAAAAAACCTTCACGAATGAAGGAAGGGATGTGTACTTGGCTTCATCAAGCACACATGCAGATCATGAGGCATGGTTGGTGATGAAATCCCCCTTAGGGATCTCTGTACCCATAGGTGCATAGTTATGATTAAAATTCTGCACAAGTTCAATATCGAGTTGCTCTCGATTCTTATATGGGCCCACTCCACAATTATCGCACTAGACCTCTCGGTGCTTTATCATTCCACACGACCATGGGCTGTGACTAGTGCTTATCCAATTATGTGCTCCCACTTTGGCACTAAACCATTTTTCTTACATCCCATGACCAAGAGATTAGAACCTTGGTCTTATTATTATCGGATTGTTAACTTATCATTACACTTCGAACTCAACTTACTAGGGGTTTGATCCAGTGTATTAACACGTGGGAAGATCTGCAACCCACGATCAATGCATACCGTTGATCAAGCTTCCAAACGGGAAGTTGGATATTTTCGATAATACTCCATGTGTCCTCTCCTTGTGTGAATGCCTCTACATCGCATGATGTATGTTAGGAACAGATCACCGGAACTCCAACTCTTAATACAATAAAAATACTCTGATCCATTATGACATGGCTGCTACGTCACTTTCCGCATGTCCCCTCTTGTGGATGTACACATATCACCCTGTTAATGGTTGCATACATTGGTTGACGTATGTCGGGATTAGATTTTCGGAGCACCTACACTCACAGCACTTTACATTTTCATCCAAATTATGATGTTCGAAATCCAAAATAATTTGGACCATTGATCATGTTGATGATCAACGGTCAAAATCTCATCATTCATAAATCTATGCTAAGGGTTCTGGACCGTCAATCTGGTGGACCTTTTCCAAATCTAATCTACACCGTCAATTTCTCATTGAATGATACTAGAGTTCATTCACCTTTCCTTTAACGTTCTCGCACTTCCATAATCCCGATAGGGCTGTCCTCCATAGATCTGGTTCTGTAATGAATGACATAATTTATTCCAACCACCGATTATCGGATCACAGAGTATTACACTTAACACTTTTTAAATCTTCTCTAATCCGATATATTCTCTATCAAGCATATATCCACACTTGATCTATCTGACGAATGTTGATCCTCCAACAAATGAATGGTCGGATCTTGCCCCGAACATTGGGCTATCAAAACTCTTACAAAATACCAATAAATATTTGGACCCGATCCGATGTAATCGATGGTCACAACTTAATTTTAATATGATCTGAAGATCATAATTCTTCGATTATATTTAATGAGAATCTCTCCATGACCTTGATCCAATGAATCCTATTAATTTAGGGATGATAAGACGGTTCACGATGTTCCCCTGCATAATAAAATTTCTTCAATGGATCGTCATTGATCCATTATGTGATTGATGATCGATCTTCCTCTTTGTTGGAATGCATGCTTCAACAAATTTCAAACCTACAATTCTTGGCTGTCGACCATTTTTCCTCGTCCCTCTATACTCAATATCAAAACCATACACAAAGATATACAAAATCCAAGTAATGAAAAGAGGATAACACACTAGCATGTAACACAGTGCTATTTATATTAATCAATCACACTGTACACTGTTTACATAAGTCATTCCTCCCTTGATGGCCTTTCTCTCAATCTCACTCTCTTTGGTTTGATTCTCTATAAAATTATCCACACCTATCATGCCTATAGGATTACAAATTACAAATGGAAATGTTTGTATTGTTTAATCAATTTCAGACCCTAAACACACTCTCTAAAATATGTAATAATAGCTAAGATATCTCAAATCCAAAATATCCTCAACCATCCCTAGGTTCTAGGTCTCCATTCCTTCAAGATGTGATAAACCAAGGTAGATTCAATTACAAATAAACTCAACTCAACAAACCCTATCTCATACGAGACTTATAGAACTCAATTGACATTACAATAATTCATGCTTAGGGAACCCACTCTCTTGGTAAAATCAAAGACCTCTAGGTCTAATCAAAGGTGCTTGGTTTTGGAGGAATGCTACTCCTACACCAGACTCACAAGGAAAAAAATTGTTCATGATCTCTTGATCATGAATTCCATCACTAAAGTCCTCATGGATCCCAAACTTTATGTTGTTTCTTACTTACCTCATTGTCTTACTACATTGTTGCTTCCTACAACTATCCATTTTCTCTGATGATGTAAATATTCTTTAATTTAGCATGTATTCTTTGAGACATCTTCACCATCAACATCCTTGTCTCCTCAATCTCCATGTCCAGTCTATCCTCTAGCTGGTACATACAACTGCAAACTTGTTGCTGAAATTTGTTGTTTCTATTGTTGACTGGATGTTGCATGTGTTCTTCATATCTCCATCTCAAAGTATTTGAGATATTCAAATCCTACGTAGAAAACTGAATTATATCTTCAAGATTCTTTCTCTCAAATTCAATGTTGTAACAAAACATTCGTGAACACTTTGTACTTGCAACTATAATGAAGTCCTCTTTATCAATCCTTGGATTGATAAACCAGTCCTCAAGCATATTTAGTTCTTCATCAAACCCAGTGAGCATTATATCAGAGTGTTTCCCTCCAAAATCTTCTTTGTTTTCTGCAACAACGAACTTCCCCATATCTACATCTCTTGATAAAAAGTGACTTAGGCACTAATCACCTTCACAAGACAATGTTGTCTCCTCCCTATCTATGAAAACATTATGAATATGTCTGGCTTCTCTTTCTTCAATGCATGGAAATATACACAAAATGTCATATTTAAAAACATAAGTCTCCTTACACTCATTTTCTTCCTCTTTCAGAACATCCTCATGTTGTTCTGAACCCTCCACATAGCCCATGAGACTCTCAATAGGTCTCTCTACTTTTTCATCATCCTCATAAAGGATACCTTTTTTCTATGGTACACGGAAATGAACTCCTTCCTCTACAAGTGACCTCTTCCTGAACTCAGATCCTCTGAGTTTATCCTTCTTCATCCAAACACTCAACCTATGCCTCAAGATCCTCAAGATTCTCCTTAGCTTACTTGCAAATAATTTCATCACATGCCACTTGAATATTTTCTTTAGAGTCCATCCTTGTCTTTGGTTTTCCTCAATCCTCTTTTGTAGCAGCTATGTTATGTAATTGATTTGTTCTCTTAACTCAGCCAATCCTCTATCAATCTCCTCTTGAATCATCCTCTTTATGCCTTTTTCTTTGGCATATTACTTTCCTCTGTTGTGGCTTCTTTCTGAACCCCTATAATGACCATCAATAGTCATTTTCACCTCTACTTTTGTGAACATCTCCTTGTTCACTATGAGCTTCATTAAGCCTTTGTAGCAAGCCTCCTCTACTTGCTACTAATAACCTCACCAATATTCCTCCTAAGCTATGGAATTTTGGTATGACTGTTTTTGTCTCCTACAAACCTTTGAGCATATCCTCTACTCCTCTGGATTTCACACTTTTTCTCACACTCTTCTCAAAATTGATTTGGTCCTCCTTACCTCCAATCCTTAGATGGAATTGTTTACAACACTCTTTCTGCAACGTTCTTCCACAAGCTTATTCAATTGAGAGCCTCACTATATCCTCATCCTTTGTCACAACTTCTCTGTTGTAAAGGTTGCTACCTATATTTCTACTACTACCTATTAATTAACATTAACATTGTTAACTAAAATTCAAGAGATTAAAACATTCAACTCATACCTTCAAGATTTGTCTGAGATCTTGTCTCCCCATTCAATGCACTTGAATGGACAACTCCCTGTCACATTTCCTCTCAAATTTCTAATGTTCTCCTCTGTACATGCTCCCTTATGAATCAACTCAATCCTCTATCAGATGCAATCTTCTGTTGTAGATTTCCACTACATAGGAAAATTAAATTTCATTCTCTGATACCAAATGATGAAGATCCCCTCGGGGATATTCGTACCCACAGGTGCATAGTTATGATTAAAACTCTACACAACTTCAAAATTGATATTCTATTGATTCTTATACGGGCCCAATCCACAATTCTCATAGCAGACCTCTCGGTGCTTTATCAGTCCACACGACCATGGGCTGTGACCAATGCTTATCCAATTATGCACTCCCACTTTGGCGCTAAACTCTTTTCCTTAATTTTTGTGACCAAGATCTNACGGGCCCAATCCACAATTCTCATAGCAGACCTCTCGGTGCTTTATCAGTCCACACGACCATGGGCTGTGACCAATGCTTATCCAATTATGCACTCCCACTTTGGCGCTAAACTCTTTTCCTTAATTTTTGTGACCAAGATCTCAAAACCTTGGTCTTATCATCATCGAACTATCATATTCGCACGACACTTCAAACTCAACTTACTAGGGGTCTGATCCAACGTATTAATGTGTGGGTAGATCTGCAACCCACGATCAATACATACCATTGATCAAGCTTCCAAATGGGTGGTTGGATATTTTTCCATAATACTCCACGTGCCCTCTCCTTGTGTGGATTCCTCTACATCACATGACATATGTCGGGACTGTATCACCAAAAATCCAACTCTTAATACACTAACAAGACCCCGATCCGGTATGACGTAGATGCTACATCACTTTCCACATGTCGCCTCATGTGGTTGTACATGTATTTCCATATGAATGGTGACATAAATTGGTTGACCTATGTCAGGATAAGACTGTTAGAGCACCTATGCTCACAACACTTTACATTTTTGTTTGAAGTTTGAAGTAATCTGGACCATTCATCCTGTTGATGATCAATGGTCACGATCTCATCATTCGTAAGTCTATGCTAAGGGTTATGGACCATTGATATGGTGGAACTTCTCTATATCTAATCTCTATCATTAATTTCCCATTGAAGAATACAAGAGTTTGTTCGCCTTTCCTTTAACATACTCACACTTCCATATTCTCGATAGGACTTTGCTCCATAGATTTGGTTCTGTAATGAATGATAGGATATATTCCAACCACCGGTTATTGATTCACTGGGTATTACACTTAACACTTTTTAAATATGCTCCAATCCGACATATTTTCTTTCGAGCATATCTCCACACCTAATCTTTCTGATGACCCTTGATCCTCCAACAATTGAACGATCAGATCTTGCACCGAGCACCGGGCTATCATAACTCTTACAAAATACCAATAAAGTTTTGGACCCGATCTAATGTAATCAATGGTCATAAATTAAATTCAATATGATACAACGATCATAATTTCCTGATTATATTTAATAAGAATCTCTCCATGACCTTGATTCAACTATTCCTATTCATTTAGGGATGATACATGGGTTCATGATATTCCCCTACATAGTAATGTTTCTTCAATGGATCACCGTTGATCCATTTTGTGATCGACGATCGATTTTCCTCTTCGATGGATTGCATGCTTCTGCAACTTTTAAACCTATAAATCTCAGCTCTTGGCCATTTTTCCTCATCCTTACACACTCAATCTCAACACCATACATAGAGATATATAAAATCCAAGTATTGGCAAGAGGATAACACACTAGCATGTAACACAATGTTATTTCTATTAATCAATAAAATTGTACATAGTTTACATAAGGCCTTCCTCCCTTGATGGCCTTTCTCTCAATCTCACTCTCTTCAGCATGATTCTTTATTCAATTGGCCACACCTATCATGCATGTAGGCTTACAAATTATAAAGGGAAATGTATGAATTTTTCAATCAGTTTCAGACCCTAAGCACACTCTCTAAAATATGAAATAATTACTAGGATCTCTCATATCCACAATATACTCAACCATCCCTAGGTTCTAGGTCTCCATTCCCTCGAGATGTGCTAAACCAAGGTAGATTCAACTACAAATAAACTCAACTCAACAAACCCTATCTCATATGAGACTTCTATAACTCAAAATTGACATTACAATAATTCATTCTTAGGGAACGCACTCCCTTGGTAAAAGAAAATACCTATATGTCTAATCAAAGGTTCTTGGTTTTGGAGGAATAATGCACATGCATCAATTGTTTGACTCAGGTGCATCCTTTCATATGACTTCTCACAATGAGTAGTTCTGTGAATGTGAAAGGTATGATGGAGGTGATGTTTTCCTAGGTGATGACTCGATATACAAAATCATAGGATGATGAAAAGTCAAGTTGAAGCTCATGGATGGAAGGATTAGAACAATCCCTGGTGTATTTCACATCCCAGGATTGGCAAAAAAATTTATTTTTGTAAGGAAAATGGATGATGTAGGGGTGCAAACAATGTTTGAGAATGAAACCTGCAGGATGGTTCGAGGAGAAATGGTGTTGATGAAGGGAGTTTGGTTCGAAACTTTTTATAAGATGCAGGGAAGCATTATTAATAATGGGTGCGATCACTACAAGGAAAATACCCTATATCAAAGGTTTTTGCAGATGCCCCTATTAAAATATCCCAAAAATCCATTTATAGCGGAGGATACTAGCGGAGACGAGTGGGTGGAGGTTTTATCAGATGTTTTTGTATGGTGCATTTATAAATATGTAACGCATTGGTGCATTTTATACAAATGATGCATTGGTGCTCGTAAAACTAACACACCATAGTAGGGTTATTTCAAACAAAAAAATACTCCGGTGCACTACAAAAATAATGACACACTGGGGCACACAATTTCTCTAAAACATTGTGCATCGTGGCAGTGTTATTTTTAAATTTGTTATATTCGACGGTGCACTACTTAAACAATTGCACCTGTGCAGACAGTTTCTCCAAAACAATGGTGCACCGTGGAATTTTTTTTGAAAAAAAATACTCTGGTGTGTTACCTAAATAATGACGCACAGTTGCTGCTATTTATTTAACGCACCGTAAAAGGGTTAAATTAAAAAAAATTACCGGCCATATTCTTAATCATGAAGAGACGCCAACCAAGAGAGAAACAACAACAACATGAGCAAAGGGTTGACCTGTACAATGTTGTATAGGTTTGGGAGGTGAGGGAGAGGGAGAGGGATTTGTTTCCTAAGCATTTTTGT
This sequence comes from Picea sitchensis, assembly GCA_010110895.2. Taxonomy (NCBI): domain Eukaryota; kingdom Viridiplantae; phylum Streptophyta; class Pinopsida; order Pinales; family Pinaceae; genus Picea; species Picea sitchensis. Next base: position 28,239 of record SNQJ01S0089431.1, read on the forward strand.
GAATTTTTTTGTCTTCATTTCAGCTGTAAAGACTTGAGTCTAAAGTATAGGCATTTCATCTTTAAAGGCTTGAGTCTAAAGTATAGGCATTTCAGTTGTAAAGACTTGAGTCTAAAGTATGGGTAGTCTCTCAAAATTCTAATCTATAATCATCTGAAGCATGTTGTAGACTCAAGTATTTGATGAATTCCCAACTAACGTGTTGTCTAACAAAATTCTAATCTATATTAGTTGCTAATTCACAATTGTGTGTGATTATCATGACAATTTGATTTCTTATGACCATGTTGTCAACAATCGGAATCTTTCTCCATGGGTACCTACTACAATTTGGATCACCCTTCCCATATCGCCATCATGATCGTCAATAATTATAAACTTGTGTGATCTCGCTGTAAATGATCATAACCAGCTTGCATGATCATCAATGATCATAATTTGTGTGATCTCACCATTAATGATCATAACTCACATGATCTCGTCGTCAATGATCATGAACTACGTGATCTCACTGTCAATGATCATAATCTGCATTATGTCACCGTCAATGATCATAACCTTGATCTCGTCATCAATGATCATATCCATCTCTCAAAATTTAAAACTATAATCATTTTCCGTTTATAATATAGTTGGGATTTCACCAAATCCTTGAGTCTACAACATGCT
>SNQJ01S0089431.1:28917-47841 GCA_010110895.2 Picea sitchensis
ATCATGCAGAGACGTGAGCAGAGAGAGAAGAAGGAGCATAGGGTGGACATGTACAATGTTCTATGGGAATGGGAGGTGAGGGAGAGGGAGAGGGATCTGTACCCTCTTCTTATTACTGTAGTGACTCATGTTCTTTTGAGGAATGTAGGACTCCTTAAGTACTATGAGGAGGATACATCCATTAAGGGTCACTTCAGGTTGTTGGTGCATCTGATCCATCGATGGGATGTCCATCAACATGCTTTCTGTGTGGGGTCAGATCAGTGGTATCATCCAACTCAGGCAGATATTTACTTTATCATTGGGTTATCCAGGAGACAGAAGTATTTTCCCCAGTTCCCAGATGTCCCAGTAGGTGTTGCAGTTGAGAGTCAACTCATGTAGTCTCAACGATATATTGGGGTTGATTTACTATCCCCGACTGATTTTCAGGTGTCTGGTGGATAGATGTGGATCACCTCTTTCAGTGCAGAGGAGGTTAGGTGCCTCTCACTATTAGTGACGACCATAACACACTTTACCAGTGATGGGAAGCACATTCGTTTACCTCTTTTTTATTATGTTGAATCATTGGTACAAAGGCCACGGTGTATTAGATGGTATGCCATTTTTTTGCAACAATTTTGTATAGTGCTAGACAAATTTCGTTCCATGATACGTGGGAGGTCAAACTTCCCTTTTTCCTCAAAGCTATTTTTCTTATTTTTTGAGAGGTTTTTGGAGAGGAGGCTGACTTTTGTCCGTCAGCCTTCTAGGTCGAGGAATCATGTGCAAATGCACATGTGGGGGAAGATGATTCCCAAGAGGGGCCAACTGGAGTTTTTGGCCAGGATTTCCCTGGACGCACTGGGGGTACTAGGCAGTTAAGAAAATCACATGTTCGTCATGGTGTTGTGTCCTTACGTGGGTTTGGATTGGAGAGGATGTATGAACATCCTCTTCAAATCAAATGAGCCACCATATGATAGAGGTAATATTAGTGTTTTGTTTAAACTAATATAGTTTCATTTTATTGTCTCACTTAATTAGAATAAAATTAATTCAAACATATTCTTTAACTTGTTTTATTAAATTGTTTAATGAGATTGTGTAATTATTGTTGTGTACTATATATTTTGCAGATATTGACACTTTCATTGGGGACGTGCCTCCTCCCCCAACAGATGATGATGATGATATGATTCTTGAGGCTGTGACAGGCCAGGGTCCTCGGGTGCTTATACCTGACGACATGCACCGTAGGTCAGATACACGATTCAAGTTGGAGTTGGGCGATCAAATCTGTGCATTTTGACTTAGGTGGGAGTGTTGGGCTCCAAATATACCATATTTTCTACCATGTAAAACCTCCATTCATAATCCATATTCCCACACTATTGATACATTTTATAGCCATTATTCCATCACTTACCACTAAATACATCCATTTTAACTTGTGGTTAATTATTGTTGTGTTCTTGTCTTTTTAGTGATTAAATATGTTTTTAGCATGATTTTATCGATGATGGTTTAATCATATGTTTCTATGTCCAAGAAACATGTTCTGCACCACGCTTAAACATGATTCCTGCACTATTCTCATACTACGTCTGGTACGAGAACATTCTTCTGACACCAACACATTCAACATTCCCGCAGATCAAATGCCTTCTTCAAGTATTTGTAGTACTCCTTGTCAAGCTCCATTTTCCGTATACAAGATCAAGGATAGGCCACAATTGTAAGTATGCAACGATAAACAAAATTGAGGTAAAAACATGTTTTGGGCATCTTCTTAATTTATTAAAGATAAGGGAAATCACTAAGTATAATTACTCTTAAATATCACCCTCATTTCTTATGATTAATTCTTTCCATACCCATAATTAAATCCTACACCCATCCATAATCATTCCATTAATTATTCACACCAATTTATATGCTTTCTCACCACGTGTATATTCCCGAGGCCAAGTTTATAAAATACCTTTTTTTAAGACTTAAAAATAATTATTCATTTTATTGTTAAAATGAATATCCATTCATCCACCTCATTTATATTCCTGAAATATCTTTAAACTTAAATTGATAAAATATATTAATTCACCATTTTTTTAAGCTTAAAGAGAAAATATAATAATTTAATTAATTTCAAGTCTTTAATTACTTATCTAGAATGCCCTAAATACGTTTAACTAATGATGTTTTGTGCAAAGTCAAAGAGGATGGGCTCAAAATTGTGGCTATGCAAAATCTCATATTAGTTATCAAGAATCCACAATTGATTGCGACCATCCAAGAAAAAATCAGAGATATGATTTATTGACAAAGAGTTCATGCCTCCAAGCTCCAACATGCACCCAAAGTTTGGTTAAAATAAATACATAGCTGCAAATAAAGAAACATGTAGTTGGGATGTCGTTGGGAAGGTTCGTATGTTTAATTTTAAATTATGCATTTTCTATGTTGAGATGAAACCCTATCAAAACAAATCAAGTTTGTTCATCGCCCATGATGGAATGTTGTTGATGCAGTTCAATTTAGATATTTACCTCTTATGTATAAATATAGTGGATATTACAGTAGAGGGGGGAATTATTATTGTATTAAACAAGAGCTGAGCAGTGTTACATTGAAAACAATATTTTATGGTTAATAAAGAATTGATTGATCAATAGTGTTCTAAGCTTCATTTCGATCTGAGTTAGCTTCTCCAGGAATTTTGTCTAGGTTGGGAAGGGCCCCTCGATCTGGTAACATCCTGGCCATTTTATTTATTAATTAGATTTGCGTGTGTTTAATTTCTATTGTTTTTATTTATTAATTAGATTATTGTTTTGATTAATTATTGTGTGCATTTAATTTTGGTTTGCATTATTTTAATTTGATAGTCTCGTGAGATTTATCCTCAACTCAACATTGCCTACCCTTCTTCTGTATACTAATTTCAGATCGCTCATCATTGCCTTCTCTTCTTCTGTATACTAATTCTAGATTGCTCATCATCATATCCATGCTGCTAATTCTTCCATTACTCCTCTACTCACACCTCCAATCCACTCCCTCACGCTGACAGCTTCAGAATATAATGTTGCATATTGTTCAATGACCTCTGCATATCACTTTAATTTTTACTCATCCCATTCTTCAATGTTTCATTTCACCTTCCACTCGCCATATTCCTTTAATGTTGCAATTAGCTTCGTAAATATTCATTTGGGGTCGAATCCATACATAGGTTTGACGTTTTACAAAGGTTTGTATTGTGTGGATGATATCTGATTTATTTTATATTGTTTGTTTAATAGTTTTGTTGTTAATCGTTATTTAAATTGTTGAGACGTGCATAATATATATAATATAATGTTTGATTGTTAATACATGTGTAAAATTTGTTTATTATATATATTGTTTTGTTATAATTTTTTTTTTTATTGTTGTTTATTGGTTATAAATTTATAATATTTCATTAATAGAAATAATGTGTTGTTACATGTTTACACTATTTTTCTAATCGTTTATTTAGAAGTGTATTTGTTATGTTGATTGTAATGTTTTGTTAATATTGTTATAATATTTGTTTTCTGTTTGTTATATCGTTTGTTATGTTGTGATTATGCATTGTTTTATTCATTAGAGTTTTTTTAAATATTGCTAAGTGTTATTTTTATATAAGTGTGAATGAAACGTTAAATGGAAGATCCATACAAAGCAATCTCATTCTTGTACATAAATCCCGTACCAACACACTCATGCACATAAGCAAAATTAATCCTATATCGACACATTCATTTTAGTATATAAACACAACTAACTTTCTATTCTTGGGTGAAGCTTTGAGGAATATCTCATTTGCATGGTTTGGATTTAGACTTCAATTTCTACTTTTTTGATTGTTTTTCCCTTTAACTAGTTTGCTTCAATTTAAATTTCCTGCACTTTACTTCCTGCACTTGGTTTTCTTTCACGTACCTTTAATTCCTTGCACTTTTTTTCAAATAGCTTCAATCACCAATGGAAGATTAAAATCCTAACTCGTGAGATATGGATTTCCTGTAATGGGTTTCACAACGAGGTATTAGTTTACTTCCTGTCAATTGAATTCATTCTCGCTTGCTTGTTTTGTTTGTTACATTAAAGTGTGGTTTGTCGGCATTAGGCTAGATTTGACTCCAATCCTGCACATATTGTGCCTGCACCTCTAAGTCTACGACTCCCTGGTTGACAATTTAATGTTGGGAATTAATAGTACATATATTTATCCCCACAAGGAATCCACCCTATTTTGATGCGAGACATAAGGGAAGATCCTATGCTCTTGGATTTTTGGAGGGAGATGTCGTGTGATTTGATGCCTCTTATGCATCATATCGTCGGAGCTACTAGGATATTAGCAGCGAGGAGGGATCTCAAAGATAGGCACAAGTCACCTTCCAGTACAAATCGTTCATCCAATACCCCATCGATTGATGAGGGGTGGCCATGATCCTCTCCACATCCTCCTCCCCTCCTTCACACACCCATATGTGAGCATGCCACAACACATGTTCCTCCTCCTCTTCTTTCACCTCACCTAGATGACCATGCCAAGACCTATTCACTCACATCCTCCTCTTTCACCTCACCTAGATGAACATGTAGGACCTATTCCTCCACTGCTTATTTCTGGTTAGAGAGTCGACCAACCACTTCCTCTCGACCATCCATCATCTTCTACTAGACCAGGCCTCCACTACTGTTATAGATATACCTTGAATTATCCATCCCACCCGGACGAGATGGGTTATATTAGTTATTTGACTTGTTCATATATATATATATATATATATATATATATATATATTGCATTTTTTTTGTTCATGTGTTAATGTACTTAATTTATATGTTGATGTTGATGTGTGTACAATGTTCATTAGATGTGCATTTTCACATTTGATCAGGTGTGTACTTAATTAATTTATATGTTGATATTAATGTGTACATTTTTTTGGAATCATGTTAGATATGTTTGTTAAATGTGCTTGATAGATGTTTATGTTAAATGATGTTTTTTAGATGTGTTTGATGATGATGTTAGACAATGCTTGTGTTTTGTTAGATGTGATCACAATGATGATGATGTGTTAGGTAGTAGATTTGTGTGTTAGCTAATTAATGACATTTATATGTGATAGAGGTACATATAATTAATTAGATGATAGCTAATTTAAATGTGCATTTTAGATGATGTTTATGTTTGTTAGATGGTTATCATCACAATGTTTTTGTCTTATTAAATGATCTTTATTATAGATTATGTATTTGTGAACTTATATCAAAACTTTATATATGAAACATAAAGACTTAATTTAAATAAAAAATGCAAAGATATTTTTATAAATTACAAAGTTCAATATGGTTGAAACTATAATTGTAAAATTACCATGTATTTTTTTCCATTACTTAGATAGTTCATATGTATTCATTCTAACTAAATTAGTTTCTTTCAAAAACAAATTAAATATGAATAAATGTTATTTTCCATTGTATTAATTACTCTTTTTAATAGACTCTTCTACACTAAAAATGTTATTATAAAGTTATGATCTCCAATGAAACTTTTTCCCCTAAAATTTTATGGATGCAAATTAATATTCTATTGTTATTTTGTCATTTATTTTGTAAGTTAATTGCTATCAAATTTTAAATTACTTCATTAATCTTGGTTTTACTCAACATTGGGGGCATAATTTTATAAATATTTCCAAAGCAATGATAAAGGTATGTAAACTAACAAACACTTTAGTTAAAAACCAAATTTTCACAAAATCATGTTAGAAATTTAATTTTTTTAGAATTATTTTTTTTTTTTTTTTTTTTTTTTTTTTTTTATTTTTAAATATACAAAATACATGAACATAAACTCAATTTTTGAATCATCATGTTAACATATGATAAAAAAAAGGTTATACATAAATGGCTTATGCATATCAACCATATTATTACTTCTAATATCAACATAGATTATTAGGATAAATAAGAAACTATATGTAAATTAAAATATTACCATTCAATATATAAACATGTTGTCAACTATAAAAATATTATATGTCCTTGCATATATATAAAATTAAAAATTAATTGAATAACTCATGCATGGTTTAAAGTATTCACAACTCAAATACTCAATTAAGGAATTACAATGCAAATATTAAAATTTCCCTAAGATATTTAAGGGATAAGAGTCATAACGCTAACAAAAGTTCCTTATACAAGTGTTTGAGTGTGTCCAAGGGTAAGATGGTTGTTAATAAATGGATAAATGTCACCTTCTATACACATTAGAATTCTAAGTACACCATTGTTATTATGCTCTTTTTTAGGTCTCAATGCTTCTATAACATGTTGGTAAAGGGTCAAACATATAACATCTTGAGGCCTTTTTGAACATGATAATAATTATTACGAATCAATCATGATAATAATTCTTAAAATTTTATATAATTAAACATGCATCGACATATAATATGTTCAAATAACAATATAAATTCTATTTCAATCAATAGTTCCATGCAATCATAAATAATTTGAAGACAAACACATTACACATCAAACTAAATGTTAACCAACTAAAAATTGTTCAAAGATTTGTTATAATTAACTAAACATTTTCTCACATTAGGAAGATGAATAAAAAACAATATAATTAGTGAAATAAAGATAGCAAAAGATACAATGACAATGTGTGATGAAATAAAACATGTACGTATCACTCTATGTTGTCATCACTCTCATTATATTCCTCACTTAGCATGATAACATTGTTGTTCTCAAAAAAATGTTTTGATCTAGGATTGTGTCTTAATATGAACCACCATTCCCTATCCAACACATCACGGGTTAAAAAACACTTGGTTGCAGGTGTTTTGGGAAACATGAGCTCCTTAGCTTCATCCTACATCTTTCTAGAGTTGATACATATCATCCCACTATTATGATATTCCTTTACATTATTTTGATCAAAGGTGTCCACCACTTGCACCTAAAAATAACACATTGGAAAGAAGAGAAGTCCTCGAATGATCTCTTTTATATTTCTAACATAACCTAACATCCCCATTATTGGGTTTTGATCATGGTGTCTAGCATGATTATATTGGTCGAACTTGAATTCCACTCCAGCAGTTTTGTGTCATTTGTCCATCATCGACATCCTCTTTTCAAAAATGATGTCCATATACTTACATAGATGGGAACAAATGCCTATAAAAATGCAAACATATGATGGTTTTATATGTCTAATAACCAGCCAATTAAATATAAAATATAGATGTTACATTTAAAAGGTGCATTATGAAGTTAAAATTGTACAAAAAGAGATTATTACTGAGTTGTTGAACCCAACCCTATGTTTAGTGCATCCTCTTCAACACATGCGTAATGACCAGATGCACCGTATTTCTCTCTGACTTTGTCAGCAATCCAACTATTGGGGCATATCATTGGAATATTTTCTTTTAAATGATTAGGATAAGACATGCTTCTACCATTCAATAGTCTAAATTATTTCTTTTCACTATCCCATTTCCTCCTCTTATGTTAATTTTAATCACGACCCTTATTTGTGTTGCCTCTAATTTGTAAAGAAATAATTTATTGATAGCATCAATTTATGAATTCATATATATATATATATATATATATATATATATATATATATATATATATATGTGTATATATATATATATATATATATATTCATGAAATCAATCAAACATATAGTACCACATCATATCAAAATATACATTATGAAGTTTAGTGTGAATAATTACCATGTAGAAATTTGACAAGCGGTAAGGCACTCTTTATCAGATGCATTTTTTCCATTTTTTTTGGAGAAGCTCCCCTTCTCTTTGTCTTCATCCCCTTTCATTGTCACAAATCACCACAGTTGGTGTGTTGTTTATATGCTTGATGTACACATTGGCATAATGAAGACTCATATGATATGTATCCCTATTCCATATGCCCCTCAGGTTTTCCCTTTGTCGAACAAATACTTTTAATTTCTTTATGTACCTCTCTAAGAAGAAAACCCAATGGCCGACGGGAGACCACTCTGACTAATTCAGCCTCATCTACTAGGTGAATTAGAATATGATCCTTCAAGTCCATGAAACTCGTTGGCAATTTATTCTCAAACATACAAACAATATCAGCTATCTCTTGGCACCATGGAATGCTAGCCATATGAATCTCCTTTGATGTGATCCAGCATTACATATGTAGATAATTTAGATATGGGACATCATAGGTCCTGGGGGGAAGTCATGCTTCACACAACCACCTGCAGGCAGGAGGGATAATGACACTACAAGGTAAACACATACAAAATTAATTATGTTTTATTTATCCCATGGCATGAATTTAAAACAAATACTAAAATCATGTTTTTTACATATGTACTCTTAGAAGGTTAAAATGTTCATGTGATTTTAACCTTGACAAATGGTCTTCCACAATGAAGCTAAATCGTAGTGAAGACCCATATAAATAAGGAACCTTCACACCTAATATAACTTCCTTTTCCTAAGAAAGATAAATGTTCGTCAATATCCATGAACCATAACCTTGATTGAAAGACCAAGAGGGACCAACCTCTCCTCTACTTTCTTTTATTGGGCAATGTTTCTTTTACTTTTTGAAGAATTAAGATCTCTCCTAACAACCAATGTGTCAATTTATTTTGATGATATGTGCCTCCATAAAGAGATGAAACATTTTAAAATATATGCATGGGATAAAGTAAGTGGGAAATCTTAAGATGTCCCCAATATGGGAGCTCATAAAAAAAAAAATTCCTTTACATCCCAGTAGATTTCTCAACATAAGTGTCGAGAAGAATTTTGGATCAGACATGGGCTCCCATTTGAATCAATTTTATTTATGCCAATATCCTTCTCCTTCTTTCTCTCATATTCTTTAAGCCATTTTGAACTAAGAGTGTGTTGTCAAGGAAACTTCTCATCGAGACCCTTCATGGCATTCACGAGGGTTCTTCAACTCTTAAAAATACTTGCTAATTGTTTCATCTTCATTCATCTTTAGTTGTTCAAATTTCAATGCATGTTTGAATTTTTGCATCTTTTACTTTCTCATTTCCTTCATAGCTGCTTTAATAAGTTTATCCCACATTGCTTTGGCAGGTTCAAGATGCATCACCTTTACAAACTTTAAATAGGGATCCATTCAAGATAGCATTCATTCCCTTAGCATTAAAACTAAACTCTAACTTATCATCCTTGGATGATAAGTTAGAATTTAGCACAACAGGATTTATGTATTTAGTCTCTACTACATCCCAAACATGTTGCCCAAGGCCATTAAGTATGTTCTAATTCTAATCTTCCAAAAGGAAAAATTTGTTTCCATCAAATAGTGGAGGCTTATTGGTTGAAGTCCCTCATGACTTGTCATGTTTAAACATACAGATCTACCTTTGAATACAAGGGCATTGATATCAATTGTTGAAATTACTAAGACAACTAAGAGGGGGGGTTGAATCGGTTGTTACTATGCTTAAGCAATCTTAAGTCTATTAAAACTTCATTCTTAGAATTTCTTCAATTGATCATCAGCATTGCCTCTGACATCATGTGGACAATAAAAGTAATGAGCATCAGTCACACATAAGGTATACGCGGAGATTTTCATGAGGAAAACCATAAGGGAGAAAACCTCTTCTTCTTGAAATGATAGGTAGTCTTTTAAGTTCGTACATCATCTGTAATTGAGCACCAACTCAATGTGAGGCATTTTCTGTTTTACAAGCTACAACTTGTTTGAAACCTTGAATCTCTTGTTTCTCTAGCACTTACTAGAAGCGCCAACTCCCCTAATGTTCCAGCACCAATTGGATGGAAGCACCAACTTCAGGTTACAGGCTCCAACACAGTATAACAAAGAGAACACTTGTTCTCCTTGCACCCACCCTACCACCTTGGTTTCTCTAGGTGCAACTGGATGGGCTTCCACAACTCCCACAATCTCCCACTTGAACCTCTGAGGGAAAGCAGTCCTCCCTAGCACCTCCCAACCACCACGGAATATAAAATGAATAATTAAACAACCAACTACGCAAATAAATCGATTCTTACAAAGCTGCTTCTCTTGTTAAATTGTCACGGTCTTCTTCTTGTTACGCAATTCTTCTCTTCCTTTGTTTGTTCTTCAATTCTTCTGCTGCTTCAACTTGTTCTGTCATTCTACTCTTGCTTCTAGTCTTTTCCTAATTTGTTACTCTTCTCTAAGTTTATCTCACACTACATATTTTACTAGGTCTACTTGGAGCATTATATGATTTTCCCTTTCTTACGGTTTAATTCATTTTTTCGTCTAGAAAAACCAACCACACACAATCACTGCATGTTTATTTTATACAAATCATCAACTTTAGTTCCACCCCAAATACCTAGGAAAACAATGTTGCGAAAACGGAATCTCCAACCATCCAAGAACCATCATTCAATTCAACTAATTGAATCATAACTGAACAAATAATCATGAAGAGAGACAGTAGCCCTTCGATCATATTCAAGTTTATCTACTTATGTTGTTGGATGAGATTTATTAATCTTTCCTTTAAATGGGGTTTTCGGCATTTCGACATTCCGCTGGCAAAGTGTCCTGACACTTCATATGGCGTTTCGAAACCCCGATGAGCACTACGTAGCTCCTTTACGAATATGAGCAAGGCCGCGACCGGCGCTTATGCATAAAGTGCTTGTGAATTCACATTTTGTGAGTTTGGAGATGAGGCATCTGACTCTCCAAGTCACGATCCCAAACCAGAGGTGGAGCTAAGATCGATGATCCCGCGATCACCGATGAATCACGGTCCCGGACCTCGCCATTGAATTTTCATCTCATGATTCCTTCGATGGAGGTCATTGTCACTCCAAGTTGCGATGGTGAGAAACTCTGAAATAAAGCTTAGATCAACGGTCCGTGATTTTGATGAATCTACGGTCCATATCTCATCATGAATTCACATATCACAATTCCTTCGATGGAGGTCCTTGTCACTCCAATTTGCGATAAGAAAAACTCTAAAATGAAGCTTAAATCAGCGGTCCACGATCTTGAAGAATCTACTGATGTCTGCGATTAAATCACGATTTCACATATAGCGATTTCAATAGTCATATTTCTTGCCTCTCCAAAAAGTGAGTCGCGAAACTCCGAAATAGATTGACGGTCGAATCACACCTTGATCTCGGCGGTTGCGGTCATCGCGATTTCTCATATTGCGATTTCAATGGTCATATTTCTTGCCTCTTCAAAATTAAGTGAGTCCGAAACTATGAAATGGGTGAGGTCGAGATCACCTTGATCGGCGAACGTGTTTAAATCATGATTTCGCGCCAGCGATTTTGATGGTTGTGTTTTCTTGCCTCTCCAAGTCGCGAGTCATTGAAACCCGAAATGGCATGGGATCGAGAGCAGGTCCCGATCAATCACTTGATCTGATGGTCATCGGAAATTTTAAATGGGATCCAGCGATCAGAAATGTTGCTTTTCCTCTCGAGCTTACTTTGTTCCACTTACTCTGATCTTGCCATCAATGATCGCAAACAATCCTCGCACTATCTCTTGAGCTCATTCCCGAGATATTCATGACATCTTTTCATAATGCCCATCTATTTCATATTTTTTGTACTCATACCATCTTCATTGTTGTACTTGCCATCAATGCCAAGCCCCATTCACTATCTGTTAAATGTTGCCAACAATTCGCTATCCAGTTAAATATTTGCCAACATTGTAGGCCTTTGGGTTCTCTCAGGTTTACCATTGAAGAAGATGTTTCTCTTACGTAAGGGTGTTGTTCTAGGAGGAATACCATGGATCAATCATACACTGGATTTCATAAGTGGTTGGACCACTTGCAGGCCTTGAAGAAGGTCCAAAATTTACATCCATGATATCCTTTTGTTATAATACTTGCAGAATTATTAATGTATATAGAGCATGTTAGCATGGATATTAGAACAATGTGAATTGAATATGCAAAAATGTTATTCATTATATAAACAAATCAATAAACTTGTAATTTACCAGAGAAAACTCCTAATCACGGATAATTATGTGTGGTGTAAGAACATATGACATACAACATAAAACTCCTCTCTTTTGCGATGGGTCTTGTTATCATATACATGTATCCCTTCTCATAATTCCTTCAATCCATCTACCAATGGTTTTAGGTAGACATCCATATTCTTCACTTGTCTTCTATTGGGGACTATAAGAGCCAACATAAGATGTTCATTCTTCATGGACAACCATGGGGAGATATTGTTATTGATCACTAATACAAATAAAAAATAGTTGGTGTTTTGGAGGAATATAAGTTGATGCCATCCATGGCTATGTTGAATCATAGACTTTGTACTTCATCCTTGAATTTTTTGGGCCATGTATCCTCTAAATGCTTCATTTCTATTGAATCTAATAGGATCCACATAACTCCTAGCTCACTCAGGTGTCAGGAATGCCACCCTTGCAACATGACTAATTATTTACAATGAAATATCCTTTGAATCCTTGGGATTATAGTCATGTGTCTCAATATATTATGAGGAGTACCATGTGATGTACTATTTTATTTTATTATGATATTTGTCAATACCCACATTTCCAGGACCTTATCTATTTGTCTGCATATTATCCTCTATAGAGAATACAATCATTTGGACATGCATGATATTATATGTACTCAACACCCAATATTTTCAACATCTTCTTTACCTCTTTGCAACTAACGGGAAAGACATTATCACTTGGAAGTATCTTATCTTTGAATAACCTTCAATTAGTGGGAAATATAAATGTACAATATCATTTCTGGTTCACTTCAAAATCAATCATTTTGTGTTGATTGTGTGATAAATTTCTCAAATTATAAGGGACTTAGTGATGGTCAATTACATAATATTGCTAATAAAATTCATGTGACATGCAAACTTTTTCTTTCAATTTGTATAGTAACATTGTTGTCCCCATCTAGGTATACTTTGACCGGTTAGGTCCAAAGAGAGGGGTGGTTGAAGGATATTTTAGAATGTCGAATAAGGTATCAGTGATAGGAGCATCATCCCTATCATCGTCACGGAATGCATCTAACAACTTTGTATCCATGGCAGTTGTATCCTGTAAATAATCATCCATACCAAACTCTATTTCATTGACTCCATTTTCAACTTGTGAAGAACTACTATTTTTTGTAGTCATTCCTAATTGGTGAATGCGGGCCATTAGTGAGATTGAATAGGTGGTTGATTCAACCATTATTGGTATGCTTACTCTCGAGTTGTGCTCTCTTATTGTAACCTTCTCTCGATTTGAAATTATAGTGGGGTGCAATGGAAGATGCTAGGTAGGTATCTCATCATCAAAATCCCAATTTCAAAAATATTGAACAATAGTACATCGATGATATTAGTAAGAACAATGAAATTGGTTTGTTCAAATCAAATTATAGCCAACATTAAATATTACTGTATTTGACCCAAAGTTAGGTGGAGAGATGGCATGTTACTATTATTGATTAAGCTAGGTTGTCCATTTCATCTACCAATTGCTTGTGATATGTTTCTCCTAATAAGAGCTTCCGACGATTTTGAATTGGTGGAATATTATCTACATTTTAACTCGATTATAAATCATGATCCTACAAATTTGGATACACAGCCGGATTGACAAGGATAAAAAAATTCAATTCAATTAGATAATCGAAATATAAATAAAGTCTGAACTTATTGGAGATGGAAGGGAGAACTACGTGATGGAATTTGAGCAATATGTAACGGGCTGGGAATTTGAAGAATTGTCCATTTGATATTATTAGTTTTTCTACCTGCATTTGAGCAAAATCAACAATAAAATTTTAAGAATAAAAGGCTGATTTTAGCGGAAAATGTATACCTCTGAGCGCAAGTCATGTGGATGCATCCTAAAATATAATTTAAGATGAATATACTATTTTTGTGTGCAAATAGAAATTCAGATAACTTTGAAAGCATAAGAATGCACTTATTTAAACAACATGCACCGATGGGTAGATAACAATATAAAGCACCAAGGAATTTAATTACTAACCACACCAGTTCTCAAAATTTCAAATAAATAAAAAAATAATTATATATTATTGGTGATCAAAACTTTTAGCACAGGATGTGTTGTTATACAAAACACACTAGTCGTTATATTAATGATATGAGGGTTTCAAAAACTTAAAAAAACACGACTTTGTTTTTCACAATTGAAAAATGAGAGGGAATTTAAAATCTAATTTCATAAAGTCATTTAAATAGTAAAAATTTATTCATTGTTTCATTATTTTACCAAAAAATACAGTGGAGAGATTTGCAAGAGGTATACCGACAGCGTGAACAGCAATACTTTTGAAAGCAAAGTTATTCAAAATATCATAATTTGAAGGTTATGGTGATTCATTTAAAACCCTTTTCATAAATTATTTCATGGGTATTGAGCTATTCAATATTTTATTATTTTTTCAAATTTACAGGGAAAGATTTGTAGAGACATCACAGGCCGTGGGCGTAGATCAATACTTTGGAACATGAGACTTATTCATAAGTTCAAAAATTTAAGGGTATGGTGATTCATTCAAAACCCTTTTGGAGAAACAAAATTATTTAAATCCGAAATTTGAAGGTTTTGGTGATTCCTCAAAATATGCATGGTAAAATTACAAATTTTATTGTTGATTTTAATAATAATGTTTTTACAATTTGTATCTATTTAGATTTAATTAAAATTGAGGAAAAAAAAATGCATACTTACCTTAAACCCCTTCTTCTTATTTTTTATCACGATTGTAAAATTTCATATGAGTATTTTAAATCTCTCTATCACTTCATAATTATAGTTTTTCATTTTTAGACATTTTAGATTTAATGGGTTTTATGTTTCCATATAAAAGGCGTTTCACATGTTATGCATCAGATCCAAACCCTTTCAACCCTATCATGTTTTAAATGTTATTCAATTGAATCTAATTCACTGGTGTGATTTTGGATAAAATGCATTGGTAATGCTGCAACATAATTCAAAAAATTCGTTCAGCAATGTGTAATTTTATTTGTTCGGGTATTTTTTTATTTTTCATTATTTTTGATTGGATCAGTGTTGATATGATATGTATCACACCGTTATGGCAATTTATAGTTTTAAAAAAATCTATTTTTTGATATCAGTGTGTTTCATATATAGGTTTCTTAGATGCTTTTGTATTATGCAAACACATCATAAACTTTTTGCATAAGGTATGTGATTTATTTATAAAATATATTTAATAGCTTATTAGTAGATAATTTGCATGATATATATTGATAAAACAATGTGTGAGAACAGTTCAAGTAAAAAAAAATTATAATCGACACAATGATAACACATCCAAAAAAGCAAAGAAGAGAAGTTCTTTGTAAATTCTATACAAATGTGTGAGAATACTTCAAGTAACAAAAATTCTGATCATCACAATGATAACACATCCAAAAAGGTAAAAAAAAACAAGTTCTTTGTAAATTCTATACAAAATTAATATGTTAAAAAGACAAATTCTTTGTAAATTCTATACAAAATTAATATGTTTGAACTATATGTAATTTTAACTAATATTTATTGGTTAGTGTGTGTCCTGCAGAGCCATAAAATGATGAAGCTCGATAATATTCTTTGTGATCTAAGTGCATAAGAACATAAAATCTTGATGGAAAAATTGTAAAAGGAAAAATTAGGTGAATGAAAAAATTATATTAAATAAGAGTTTTTTTTTTAATTTTCATTAATAATAATAATATAGAGTCCATATAGATTTTATTTTCAATTATAGTACAAAAATTAATCCATTGAATCCATGGACAAGGTTAGGTTTAAACTACAACAACTACTCATTTAGCAACAAGAAATGAATCCTATGAGACTTGCAATAGAAAAATCACGGGATAACAAAAAAAGAATCTTAAAAACTATTATTTATAACACCTTTTTTTGTAATATCTATATACTAATCCAAAAAATTACCAAATTAATATTTATACTACATATACCTCATAGAATAATTAATTGATTTTTATTGTTACTTGTTTTTAGAAAGATCAAGAAAATTAAAGGCATTGAATGAGGTGATATTAGAAACATGTTGGTAGTGATGTGAAAAAAAAATGTAGAAGAAGATTTGTAAAAAAATTAAGAATATTTCAATCATAGGAAGAGTTATCCAAACATATGTAATGATTGACTTTTTAGATGTGTAATCAAACACTTTTATCACATGATATACTCATTTTCAAATTTWTTTTTTTRRAAAAAAAAAATGGAACTCATTCATTGCATAGGATGGGACAACAAGGCATAAATTTGTGASTACTTTCCTTTTCCTTAACATTCATATTTATTGTGATTTTTATATTTTAATAATTTACAAATGTCCATTGATGTTTCCTACAAGGTGCTCACTTAAAATAAGAACCATYAAAGAAATGGATTAACATATTATTAAGTATGGGTTGTGAGCATATGTTGGAGTATCAATAGTTAGTTCACCAATTTGTAAGTAGCTATGCTGTTTTACACCCACTATTTTACAAGTATTGGAACAACAATACAATTTTAATTAYATCTAAAMTTTRTCACSGTGCGTAAAACTCATAGGAAACAAAAAATATGTTGCAAGAAGACATGAAGTACAGCTTCAAAAGAATATGTATCWATTTTTTTATGAAGTACTTAATGTCATTGCATGTTTATTGATTTCCACAATCACATATATTATGTACTATAAAGTTAAATATACACATTACACATTATTTCTAATTTTGTATATGGAAGATGAAGAGGCCGAACAAAATCAAGTTTATCAATAAAACATTGCTAATAACCTAAGTACGACATCCCTTGTAAGTGATGAAGAAATGATGAATGGAAGTAACTCAAGCAATGATAGCAACTCATGGGCCTATATATTGTCCCATTTGGTATGAGTATGGGTTACCAATAATTGTAGTAGTTATTTTTTTGACATTTTATAAATGATTTCTCATGGTCTATTATGTTTTCCCATTTTGTAAGATGAACAAATCCCTATTCTTATATAACAAAATGGGTTTCTTATTCTATTACATTGCATTTCATCATAAAATGTTATATTGTTGATTAAATATATGGATGATTTACGTTATTACAATGAACATATATGTAATCAAATGATATATTTGTTTAAATGATGAAATACAATAGTGCAATGATTATATCTAAATACATTACTTAATATATAACAAAAAAAAAACAAAAAAAAAAAAAAAAAAAAAAAACAATATTATTATAAAAGGTATTTAATTTTATGATTAATAACTGAAATTTAAAACAAAAATAAAATAAAATAAATAAGAAGTTGCATTTTTATACCCACAAAATATCAAATAGCACATGGGGATTTTTGGCACTAAGACATATTAGTGTGTTTTATCTATTTATATGCATTGGTTCTTTTAAATAATTTGTGTACACAATATTTACATCATTTTTACACACTAGTGCATGCTCAATATATAAACACTAGTATATCTGAGACTATAGCACAATCAGTGTCCCTTACATGTATATAAGCACTGATTCTTTTTCTATGTATTAGAAAATTGTATAATTTATAAAATCAAAGAATCAATACAGTGAATGTGTATCAATTCATTTTTAATTGGTAAAACACCAATGCTAATAACTATATCAAGCACTTTGATGCTCATTATTACAACAAAAGCACCCTTATTGATGTAGCCAAATCCTGAGATTCATTCACAAGATCAAATAAACCATGAAAATAGAGGAGAATGAAAAAATAACTCTCTTTTATTCCTTCTCCTTCCTAACCATTAAAATCGAAGTTCAACCCCTTATAACTATTATCTGGGATTTTAAAAAACAACTAATTTTAGAAAAACAACTGATTTTTTTAGAAAAATGGCTAAATTTAGAAAGTTCTTGCATGACTCTAAAATTGAATACTAACTAAGAGATAACTAGCATGAAATTATTTTTCAAACCACATTTTTGATTAATCTCATAAACTAATAGATAACTGATAATTGAAAAATTAAAAATTCTTGTAAGAATACTAAAACCCTAATTTGAAGCCTTATATGAAGGAATTTGGCCCTGAAAAAGTGTCGAAATCATGTCGAATTGGATAGATCCGATCGGCATGGAAGTGAATTATTCGATATGCAACTCCCCATAAAATTTCAGCACAAACAGATAACCGAGTCAAAAGTTATGACCCTAAAAAAATCCCTGAAAAAAACCCTGCATCATTCTCGTTTGTTTGAAAATAACGTAGCTCTTGCAAGTCATTGTCTTCAATTTGTTTCCATTTAATGGGATGTAGGTTCAATAAGTCACCCTATGTAATCCACGTACTCTCTATTGGTGTTGTTCCTTCCCATTGGACCAAATATCGATTGTATTGGCCTTGTCGAGTATGACGAGTCTTCTTATCTAAAATATGTGCAATCTTTTCCTTTTTCTTGCTTGGAATGGCTTGTTTCCAATGCACCTCTTCTTTACTGTCATCACCCAGATCGTCCCCATGGAAGATATACAAATTTGAAACATTAAACAAAGGGGATATATCGAGGTCAATTGGTAAATCGACCTTATAAGAATTGTCATTGATTTTCTTGAGAATCTTGCATGGGCCAATTTTCTTATACTTCAATTTGTGTTAGGTTCCTCGAGGAAACCACTCCTTCCATAAATAAACCATCACCAAATGAACTTCATTGAATACTTGGTATTTTCGGTGAGCATCTTTTATAATTTTGTTTTGTTCATTACTGGTCTGCAATTTTTGTCTCACTTGTTGCTACAACTGTGGAATGTGTT
>SNQJ01S0089431.1:50944-62110 GCA_010110895.2 Picea sitchensis
TTCTATGTCGACATGTTTGGAACCGAGAAACTAAGTCCCTTTCAGCTGGGCCTCCACCACTTCAATCCTCCACCAAAGGAAAGATCGCATAAGAGAGACAATGAGGTTCTTCATCAAATAGGGAAGAGCTTGGGGGCTGAACAATGTGTTCAGACTTAAAAGGACAAAGGGATGCAGACTCAATATGAAGTGAATAATTTCTCCAGAGTAACTTTTCTCTCAAAGTTGAATTCTTCTCCTCTTCTCCATAGCTTGGATATGGCCCATTTATAAACTTCAAATGGAACTAAAAGGTTCAAATCGAAATGTTTCCAGTATATGGAAGGTCAAGGATCATGGATCTCATGACATGACATGGAAACCTGACACCATTTTTTAGTTTTGGGCAAAAAACCTGATGTACACGGGTTGTAATGATGCAACCTGTGTATACGCATGTTGTGTAGCTATTAGGGCACGTATATGTGGAAAACTACAATTTTTAGCTCTGGGAACTGCAAAAAGGGACATCAAGTCTACACAGGGAAATGGAAAAGGCCTTCTGAGCAAGTTTGCATGGGATGAAGAAAATATTTCTATAACATTGACATATAGTTCCCCCAGAAGTGCATCTAGTTCAAAAAATATTAGTTCGAATCCAAGATTCTTCATTGTCACTACCCTGCCTTTGTTAGTTTTTGGTAATCACCATTGACCTCTGTATCATGAGACTCTCCCCCTATCAGGTGGGACTTCAGATTCAACTCCTTCTTCTTCATTCTCAACTTGGACCAAGTTCAAACTAGTTTGTTGTCCTTGCTTAGACTCTTGCATGCTATAACTTGGGCATTCAAATGCCCAATGACCCTATACACCACACCTAAAATACAAATATGGTCCTCCTCTACCACCACCGTAACTTCTAGCCCTCTGAAATCCTCTTCCTCGTGGTTGATTCAGGTTACATTGTTGAGTGTCTTCTGCTTTCTCAGCTCCTTGGGATGATTCACCTCTACCATAGTTAAAACCACCCCGTGAGGCAGATGATGTACCCCTCCTTGCTCCTCTATTCCTTTGAGAAAATAGTCAATTTATCTTTTCCTCGACCTTTAAGCATAATTGATATGCCTCTTCCACGTTGTGAACTCTATGCATGCTTAGTTCATCTTGAATAGAAAATTTTAAACAATTCACATACCTTGCAGCCAATTTCTCATCAGTTTCCTGGTGATCCACGTGAATGGACAACTGATAAAAATCATTTTCCAGTTCCTCCACGGTGGATAGGTTCTTCTTCAAGTTCTAAAATCTATGAAAAAGGCTCTAGGCATAGTCTAGAGGCAAAAAAAAATTCCCGCATTTTTTTCCATCTTGCTCCAGGCATTAATTTTGTCTTTTCCTTTTATTACTTTGTCTTTCTGCACATGATCCCACCAGATCACGACGTGACCCTTCATCTTTATGCATGCAAATTTCACCTTCTTTTCCACTGGCATAGGCTGTCATTCAAAAAACTTATCCATGGAGTTCAACCAATCTATTAACTCCTCTGGTTTAAGATTCCTTGCATATTTTGAAACTTCCATCTTGATCCTATAATTTATCCCTTCTAGAGACTTGAGCATTCTTTCTTCAAAAGAAACATACTCTACTTATTCTTCTTTGTGTTCTTCATGTTCTATATGTTGATCTACGTTTCCTTGGTTTGTCTCCTCATCAGACACGTCTCTTTGTATTATTCTCTGACTAGCCAATAATCTTCTAAGATATGCTACTTTTCTTTGGAGGTTTTGCATGTCTCTGGACATCTGAGAAAGACCTACTCTTCCTCTCCCAACCATCTTCCTGATCTAATACCAAATGATGCAGCCAAAGCCTGAGATTCATTCACAAGATCAAATAAACCATGAAAACATAGGAGAATGGAAAAATAACTCTCTTTTATTCCTTCTCCATCCTAACTATTACAATCGAAGTTCAACCCCTTATAACTACTATCCGGGATTTTCGAAAACAACTAATTTTAGAAAAACAACTGTTTTTTTTTTTAAAAACAGCTAAATTTAGAAAATTCTTGCATGAATCTAAAACTAACCACTAACTAAGAGATAACTAGAGTGACACTATTTTTCAACTCACTTTTCTGATTAATCTCATAAACTAAGAGATAATTGATAATTGAAAAATTAAAAATTCTCGTAAAATCACTAAAACCCCAATTTGAGGCCTTATATGAAGGAATTTGGCCCTGAAAAAGTGTCAAAACGATGTCCAATTGAATAGATCTGATCAACACGATACTAAAATCTTCGAGATACAACTCCCCATAAAATTTTATCCCAAATGGATAATAGAGTCAAAAGTTATGACCCTCGAAAAATCCCTGCATCAATTACCTTCAATGATATCATTCTCATTGTCATTACAATTATTGTTACTAGGATTTTGCGGTGTTACTAGGATTTTGTCATTCTCGCCATACCTCTTGCCATCATCTTGTAACAGTCAAACCATAGATACAACATTGACATATTAAATACCCGAATGAACTCTGTGTTATGGCTTATCTAGTATTATCACTTGTACGATTAACCATAAACTCACACTTCAAGAAATTGATCACCATTAACCACATGGTGGAAGAGATGATAGTGGAACTAGCCATGCATCCACCTAGGGAAAGGGAAGGATAGATGGTATAGCAATCAATTTTCGAGTGTGCATTCATTGATTATACAATAACACCCCATCTGTGGAATCTTTATATAATACTAATCTGCGGGTTTCAAAAGTTGTAGATATTGACGATGGAGGCAATGGTTGGCTGTGTCACGGATATCCCTATCTCAGTGCGTGCATCAGTGGAGATTATGGCTGACTTCTAGAGTGGTGACCATTGCGAAAATGGTGACGGAACCCCCAACGAGTTGACTTTCCCACCTAAACACTGCATGTGTCAAAGTTGACACATGTCTTCCTGAAGCTTCATGAGCTCCACTTAACACTCGTTCCTTTTCCCCAGAAACTTAGGACAACATGGTTATGTCAAACCTTAGCCTCTAGGAAATAATAATATAATATTATTCCTTTAGAGGTAAGCCCTCTAGCTTAGCCCATGTTCCTAGACACTTATCCCCTTCCCTTTCCCTACCTAGTGGAGCTTAGTCCCCCATAACTCTTTCTTCATGGCCGGTCTACATGCAACGATGTAATTTTATTAATGATGTGAGTATTTACATGTACAAAATCAGGCTCATTGGCCTTAGCATTTGGGCTCTCTGGCCTAATAAACACATAATTCTTCCATCTTATAAACACTTGACTCGCCATCCTATAAACATAATTACAATTCAGTAGGGGATCGACCTCGGGGTGTTACAATCACCTCCCCTTATTTTTTCACTGTCCTCAGTGCAACTTATTCACACAACAACATAAAGATTTCCAAAATCTTCAAAAAGATGTGAGTACTCTGCCTGCATAGCATCTTCATGCTCCCATGTTGCGTCCTCAGGATCGTACCAGGTCCACTGAACCTTTACAATCTTTATGACTCGATTCCGGAGTTGCTTTCTCTTCCAGTCCAGTATGCGCATAGGTTTCACTTACAAAGCACCTTCTTTCTCCACCTGAATCACATTCCAATCAATCACATGATTAGCATTAGGTATATACTTCTTAAGCAATGATACATGAAATACATTATGAATAATCATGGATGAAGGAAATGCAAGCATATAAGCTACTGGTCCAATCCTTTCTAGAATTTCAAATGGTCCACCATATTTGGCAGCCAACTTGGAACATCTTCCCAGCTTCAGGGAACTTCTATTGGCTCTCACTTTCAGGAAAACATGATCACCCACTTTAAACTCCCTGTGGGTTCTACCTTTGTCTGTATAGATTTTATGCCTGTCTTGGGCAGCCTTCAAATTCATCTTAATCTTTAACAATTGCTCTTCCATTTCCCTGAGTAACTCTAGCCCAACCACTGTCCTATCAGCTGGGTTATCCCATCTTATTGGGGTGTTGCACTTTTTGTCATAAAGTGCTTCAAACAGGCTCATCTTCAGTGATTCTTGATACTCATTGTTGTAGGGAAATTATACCAAGTGTAGATAATCTTCCCATTTAGATGGTTTGTCCATCACATACATTCTTAACATATCTTCTATCACTTTATTTACTCTTCATGTTTTTCCATCAGACTCAAGATGATAAGTTGTGTTGAAGTTTAGGTTCGTTTTGAACCACTTGAATAATCCTCTCCAAAACTTTGAGGTAAACTTTGGGTCTCTATCAGACACAATTCTCTTGGGAATGCCATGCAAGCATGCTACTTCCCTCATATAAATATCAGCAACATCAGTTTCCTTGTGAGTAGTCTTCAATGGAATAAAATGGGCATCCTTCGTGAGATTATATACCACCACCATGATAGAATCATGTTGTTTGTTTGTTCTGGGTAATCCTGTGATGAAATCCATTGTCACCACTTCCCACTTCCACTCAGGGATGGTTAATGGTTGTAACAAGCCAGTTGGGTGTCTATGCTTAGCTTTGACCCTTTGACACTCCATACATTTGGCAATGTACTATGCAATTGATTTCTTCATACCTGGCCAATGGTAATGGCTATTGACTGCTGAAATTGTTTTCTGATATCCTAGGTGTCCCACATAAGGTACATTATGAATCTCTTTCAAAATTGCATTCCTCAATTCAAGATAATTGGGTACATAAAATTTGTTTATGTACAAGAGAATTCCATCAATTCCCAGTTCGTAATATTAATCTTTCTGATGCATTTTATCTTTCTACAATTTAGTTACTAATTCCATGTATTGCAAATCAACTTTTGCATCCTCAGAAGTTATGCCTTTAAGATCTGTTTAATACATGCTAATGGTTGTAGCATGTAGTTCATGCACTCTCCTGCTGAGTGCATCAGCCACTTTGTTCTCCTTTCCTTTGATATGATTGATATCAAATTCATATTCAAAGAGGAATTCCAACCATCTACTCTACCTAGCATTCAAAGTAAGTTGATCAAACAGGTACTTCAGACCATTATGGTCTATCCTCAACTCAAACCTCTTTCCCATGAGGTAGTGCCTCCACTTCTTCAAAGCGTGCACTATGGCGGTCAACTCCAAATCATGAGTTGCATAGAGCCTTTCATGCTCTTTCAATTTTCTGGACTTGAAACATATCACAAATCCTTTATGACTAAAAAAACCTCCTAGTCCTTATTTGCATGCGTCTGTGAAAACCACAAAATATTCATTTGGATCTGCGATCTTTAGAATTAGAGCATTAGTTAACAACTTCTTCAATTGTTGGAATCTCTTTTCACATTCTTTTGTCCTTTGAAACTTCTTCCCCTTCCTTTGCTAGGAAGTGATGGGATGAGCTATTCTCGAAAGCCCTGCAATGAACGTTCTGTAGTAGCCATCTAGGCCCATGAAGGATATGACTTCTGTCATAGTTTTAGGTGTTGTCCACCCTTTAATGGCCTCAATATTTTCAGGGTCCACTTCTATCTCTTCTTTACATATGATATGCCCCAAATAGTGAATTCTGCTTTGATAAAATGAGCACTTGCTCAATTTGGCATACAGTTGATGCTCTCTTAGCACTTGCAACACCATCCTCAAATGATTCTCATGTTCTTCTTCCAACTTGGAATATATAAGGATGTCATCCAAAAAGACAATGACAAACTTATCTAAATATTCTCGGAAAATGCCATTCATTAGGCACATGAAAATAGCTAGCACATTTGAACTCATAATCACCATAGCTTGTCATGAAGGTGAGCTTTATGATGTCTTCCTCTTTAATCCTTACCTGATGGTATCCTGACCTGAGATATATCTTTGAAAATATCCTTGCATCCTTCAAATGATCGAAGAGATCATCAATCCTTGGTATAGGTTACTTGTTCTTTATAGTCACTTTGTTCAACTGTCTGAAATTGATGCACAATATTAATGTCCCATCTTTCTTCTTCACGAACAAGACTAGGGAACCCCAAGGTGACACACTTGGGTGTATATACCCCTTCTTCAGAATCTCTTCAAGATCCATTAGCAGTTCCTTCAGTTCTGGCGTATTCATTCTGTAAGGAGTCTTTGATATTGTAGCTGCTCCAGGAATTAAATTTATAGAGAAATCAATCTCTCTCTTTGGAGGTAGTCCTGGTACTTCCTTAAACACATCTTCAAAATATTCCAAGACTGCATGATCCTCCATATTTGTCACCTTATCCTTATATTCTTCCTTAATATGGGATGGAGATATTTGACAACCCTTCCTATAACACTTATTTGTCTACATTGCTAAGATTTCATGGATAGTAACTTTCCTGGGAATTCCTTGGATTTCTCTCTGATTTCCTTCCTCATCCAAGCAAGTGAATTCTTTGTTATGATCGTCTAATATGGCATGGTGTTGGTCCAAGCAATCCATAAAAATTAAGAAATCATATGATCCCAAAGGCAAGATGTTCAAATCTGCCTTGGTACTCAGTCTATTCATTCCCATTGGACATGATTTAACCAACTCAACAACCTTTCTCTTGGCTCCTGTAGCCAGCTTCACCAACCAAGATTTCCCATGCTTGCTTCTTGGAAATTGAAATATTTCCACTACCTTAGGATGTACATAGCTATGAATAGCCTATGAATCGATTAAAATAGTAAGGGCATGGATATTGATCATACCTTCAACTTCAATCATGTGTGATTGAAACTCAACTTACTTGTTGTTCAGGGATGCATAGATCCTTGGTACTCTTCTACCCATATCCTCTATTGTTTATGCTTGCTAAACATTGTGAACAACTCTCACTTTGTCACTTCTGTGTGGACAATATCTATACCTATGATCTCCTTTACAACCCAAACATTCCATAGGTGTCTGCCTTTGCCTTTTCCCACCTACTTCAGCCATCCTGGGCTCTCTCAAAACTAGTTGTCCTTGAGTACTATTTCTAAAAAATGGTGGCTTGTTCCCCTTCTGCCTTTGCTCCCTTTTAAACTTCTTCTTTTCTTCCCAAGCCTTCTGGAAAATAGGTTTCCATTTTTGTTGATCAAATAAGCATTTTTTATCTCATGGTTTCTTCCATAGTTTTAGGATCATCATACTAGATCTTGTCACTGATGAAAGATGGAAACCCACTCAGATACCTTTGAATCTTAACTGTCTCGTCCTTGATGAAGGGGACATACTTCAACAACTCTAAGAATATTCTTTCATACTCATCAATGGACATACTTTCCGGCTTGGGTTCAAATAACTCTTTCATTTTCTTGTCATAATACCTCTTAGTTAAGTACTTCTTTTCAAAATGCCTCTTGAATTCCCTCCATGTAAAATTCTTCTCTCTGACGTGTTTCACTTGCACAAGCTGATCCCACCATATGGATGCCTTTCTTTTTAGTTGATATATGACAATTCTTCCTTCTGCATGAGAAGAGTAATTTTGCAGTTGGAAATATTTCCTCATGCCAAACAACCATGCCTCATCATCTTCATATTTATTTTGCTCTCCATCAAAAGTAGGAGGTTTGATATTATTCATTTCACCCTTCAGTTCATCCACTTCAGATCTCCTATGCTTCCTGACAAGGGATGGACTTGAGCTACGCTGTTCTCTCTTATGGGAATGCTTTTGGAAGTGTTGGTGATGTTTGCTACCACTTATTCCTCTTCTTTCCTCATCAAGGGTCTCATGACTTCCCGATTTACAGGATCCACTTTCCTTATCCAATTTCTTTTAAATTCTTACCAGGATCCACATCAGCTTCATATTGAAGTCTCAATGTTGCTCCTTGGATATCATAAGCCTTTTGTTATCTGCCTAGTGAATTTGGATATCTTTTTTGCAAATTATTAATGATTTTCATCATGCTCAATTCTTTATCTATTTCTTCTCCATGCCCATTGGAGTTTTTTCCTTCAATTCCCAAATGGACATCCATTCCTCTAACTTCATCCTTCGGACTGTAAGTGTCCTATGCTTCCTCCATTTCTCTTCACTATTTAACAATTATGTTCGATTCTGACAATTAGTAACATTGCAAAAATGTGCAATCAACCGAAGTTTTGTCAGGTTATTAGAATTTATAATTATCCAGAATAACTTGAACAATATGATTCAATCGAAGAATATTAAACTCTATTTTCGGTGGTTCTGTGTCGATCAAGAATTCCCACGATTCTATCTCTAACCCGGCTATGTTCTTACAATTCACTTTCAAGCGCTAGCCCCTTTTTATTCAACCCTCAACTCACATGTGACCACGACAATGACCAAGTGCTAATGGTTGGGTGCTTACTATGTACTTTGGCGTTTCGAGCTTCGAGTGTTTTCAAATCACCGCAATGCCAATCTCTCGAACTATGAACTCGCAAACTTTGCAACTGACATGATAGGAATCAACGGTCCCCACTCTCTACCCAAATCAATGACCACAACTAGCTTCATGGATTCATGCTTCAGGGTTTCCAAAGCCTTCAATGGAACAAACCTTTGGAGTGACAACTCTCCAGAGTGTCAGATCTTCTGACATGCATCCACAACTGTCAATGGTCATGATGAACTCTGGTGCTTCGGCCTTTGGGATTTCTCATACCACGCAACCCCACTTTCCTCTGAAGTGGCTATCCTTCGAAGTGAAGGATCTGGTGCCATGCGTCCCCTGCGACTATCAAGGGCTCCACTAACCATGATCAAGAAGAGTGCCACGTGGAAAAATATTAGAAGTGGACACGTGGTCCAATATGATGGGTGACACGTGTCATGCTCTAACTAGCATTTCTATCTTCCAAAGGCTCTTAACTCAATGACACATGGCACACATCCCATGTTTCCACATCATCCCTAGTGACGTGACCAAGCCACGTCACTTTGAGACTTCGAGCTTCGAAATATTTTACACTTGCATTCCTCAAATCTCTCGAACTCTGAACTTCTGAACTACTTTATCTTTCGGGGTCCACATGGTACAACTGTCAACAATTAAGGTGGTGGCACATGGCCCCACGTGTCAGATTGCTTTTGGTCCAACAAGGTCATCAAAGTTCCATTTTGACTGACACGTGGTAGGACTAAGGAATTCTGCATCCCCTAGGGTGACATCATCATGCCACATCACTTCTAGACTTTAGAAGAATTCACCTTAGAACACCATGTTTCTCCCGAACATCGAATTCCCGAACTAGCCAATCTGTTGACACATGTCTCTTTCGATGAATGGTCCAGATTAACTTTGGACTTCGGGACTTCGAGCTTCAAAAGGTTTTACCTTAGCATACTTTGTTTCTCTCGAATAGATCCTACGACCCAAATTCAAACCTCGCGGCCCAAAACAATGGTTGTTGTGGCTTCTTTCTCTATTGCCATTCCATAAACCATTATACCTCCTAAGATTCATAACATAGTCCAAGTGATGCTATGAACTTCAAGTTTTGTCTATCTCTACAACAATTCACTTTGAAACCTTTGTTTTGTTAACCACTAACATGGCCCATCCATGCTGAGTGTCGAAACCATGGCTTTGATACCATTCTGTAACACCCCTGACCACTAGGGTTGGGCTATGCTACTCCAAATAATGCTTTGATACCATTCTGTAACACCCCCAACCACCAAGGTCAGGCGATGCTACTCCAAATAATGCTCTGATACCATTTTATGACCGTTCCCAGCCTTAAACCAATAGGCCAGGCCATGCCACCGAATAACTTTGCGGAAATATTCACATATAAAACTTAATAGGAATAAATAGAGATAGCATATGATATTCATATATAGTTATATACATATCTATCTAATGCAATTTAAATAGCTATAGCAT
Source organism: Picea sitchensis (assembly GCA_010110895.2). Classification (NCBI taxonomy): domain Eukaryota; kingdom Viridiplantae; phylum Streptophyta; class Pinopsida; order Pinales; family Pinaceae; genus Picea; species Picea sitchensis. Next base: position 60,787 of record SNQJ01S0089431.1, read on the forward strand.
TATATCCATGCACCTATTCATGTGGAAACAACATTAAAACATACATGCAATATATACAGACACTTCTAATAACATTATAACTTGATTTCAAGATACACATCGTACATAGAAAAGATATTGGGTACTTATATTTTAATATATGAACACCAACTACGAGCAGACCTTCCACGAACCTCCCAGCCTTAGACCAGTACGGTGATCATCACGCTCAACAGTGAGTCACCCTTGAGCTGGGACTAAACTCCACCGAGCAAGGGATTCCTGGGCTTGGAAAGGACAACAAGAAGTCACACAGATCAACAGGAAGGATTTTCTCCTAGGAGCCACTTATGCCCATAGACCATAGAACCTCATTCCTTACACACCTGTCCCACCCCTGGAGTGTACAACTTCACTATCACAAGTCCATCGATTGTCCACCCCCTTTCCAAGGCTTCAACAATAGGCTGGACCGAAAGTTTTAGAGTATTGTAGCTACTACGAGACTCCCTCCAGGAGAACTCACTTCCCTAGCACACTCTCTCACCTGGAGAGAGTTGATCACAAGCTTGACAACCTGCCTCTTATATTCAACTCCTAAGTCCAACAGGTAACCTCCGCAGCAAAAATTGGGTAAGGGCTCTGGTAATGACATCAAGCCACACTAGTCCAAAGAAAACGTGGGTAGAAACAACAAAGGCTAAGGCATGATATGTCTCATACACTACGCAGTCATGTTGTGCTTCACAGGAAAATGATTAGCTTCATAACACAGTGTGTGGGTTTCATAAGTTGTAGAGATCGACGATGGAGACAATATCTGGTTGTGTCAAGGATCTCCCTGTCTCAGTGCGTGCATCGATGGGGATTATGTTGGCAAATATTTAACAGACAACGAATGACAAATATTTAACAGACAACGAATGACAAATATTTAACAGACAACGAATGCTTGTCATTGATGGCAAGTACAGAAGTAATGATGGCTTGAGTACAACAACGATGATCAACAAGCAAATAGAAGATAAGTCCAGGAAGATAAAATGATCGAAGGCAACGCAGCATTGACAAAATGATCGAAGGCTCGAGAAGCATTTTTGATCATTGGATCCCATCCAAAATTCCCGACAGCATGAGGGCCATCAGATCTGAATAAAGACAAGAAGAGCGTGTTGAAGAGGAGGATAGATCTCAGGCGTTAGATCTGATCGCAGGGTCCGACCATCGTTGGATTGAAGAAAACCTGCACGATCTTTAAAAGTGCAAGGAGTAGAGGGCTCACAAATCCCGAAAGCAGGAGGACCGTCCATCTCAGGGGGTTATGTGGACCATTGATCTGACTCCC
>SNQJ01S0089432.1:9749-33219 GCA_010110895.2 Picea sitchensis
GATCCATCTTTCAAGGATCTAGATTTCATCTTGTAAGGCTATAAAGCCAAAGACATTTGAAGCACCAAAGGAGTTCGATTTTGAGTTCTAAACTATACTGCTATTGTGATAGAGATTCTTTCTATAATATGTCCAGCCTGCAAGATTCTTTCACTATTATTGTCAGATCTTCTTTCTCTTTCTGTTATATGCTTATGAGTTGAATTATGTTCTTTATCTATGTTTACATAGTCCATTGGTGACTGCCATCTCACTATCTTATTAGTAACCAAAGGATCATAATTATTTATTGCTGATCTATTAGCCCATCATATCTATTGTTTTATAGACATGTGTTCTGGTTAATTGATTAGTCTCTTTATCCATTTGATTCACCTATCTGATAATAGCTCTTGAAGGCCTTGCATTGTTTGAATATCCTTAGACAGTCTTGTGATACAATCCAGTGAGTTAGATATTCATCTTGATCCAAACCCACACCTATATTTGAGAAAATAGTTTCCAAATAGATTAAGTTACCAGGCATCTATGACTTACAGCCTATGAGAGTTTCCTGGAGTGATAACAAATTGGCACCATTGCCAGGGAGAGGAGATCGAAACTCAGCTTCCTTGGGAGACGACAAGATCCAGCTTTGATGATAGATAAAGCTTGGACATCATTTGGTTGTAATTATATATCTAGTGACTCCATGAAGGACAAATTCAGTGGCGACTCCAAAACAATCAAATGTCAAAAGCGTTTGCAACTCTTTTGGCTCGGAGGTTTGCACCTATTGACTTCTCAACAGTTCATGGTTTCCCACATCCCATTCCTTCTATAGATATTTGGGGAGATCACCTTCCAATATTTGTAGAAAAGAAAGAAGACAATCCTTCAGATCATCTCATCAGATTTCATCAATGCATGGTTCAGCTAAATATTCACGATGAATATGTGCTCATGAAGATGTTTATGTATCATTGGAAGGTGATGCTCGCGAATGGTATAAATCCTTGCCTTCTTCTAGTATATATTCTTTAAAAGAATTTCATACAGTTTTTCATCATTGATGTAAAAGGTATTTTGATCGGGAAAGTCTTCTTGAATATTGCTGTGATGAATTTGAAAAACATGTTCAGCAGGACGTAGTTTCTTCTTCTGTTTGTCCAGATGAAGATTATGTTTCTGAGGAAGAACTTCCTGATACAATTAATTGTGAATATTGCATAACTGTAGATGCATCAAGCCTTGTTTCCGATGCATCTATTTCCCTTAATTTGCATGAAGGAACAATTATAGAAGATAATTGTTCTCAAATTTTTGAAGATGCTTCTTATGACATGTTTCCAGCTATGATTGAAAAGAAGGAGGTGAAAACTTCCTCTTTTTCTTTACAAGATATAGGGGTTTTTTGTTCACCAGTTTTTGATGAGTATGCAGATGGAGTAGAGAAGATATCTACATCAACTGATGTTGATCTGAGCAGTCAGCCCATATATGAAAGCTATATTGAAGAGTCTCTTTCTTTTCTCATCAAGAAACAACCTCATGTTCAAATCAACCATTCCATGTTTGTAGAAGACATTGAACATGATGGATTTAACCTAGCTGCAAATTTCAGGTCCTCTTGTCAGTTTGCAACACCTCATAAACAAAAAATTGAAATATTTCACGAAGAAGATATCAATCAAGAAAGGGTTAGCAGTGAAATCAGCCCTTTGTTGTTTCCAGAATTGCAGAAACCTGTTTATAAGCAGATACATACATTAGAAATTGAAGAAATTCTCGAACAATAAGCAGAGGTAACTATGTTTGGTTGTCAAACTATTTCTTCTTTCTATGATCCAATGTCCATTTATATGGAATCATATTTCTCAGAAGATTTCAGTCTTTCCATTTTCAGAATTAAAGCAGATGTTGATTGTGAGTATATGTTGCAAATTCAAATTTTGCTGCAAGTTATGAATTCCTCTTTGATTTTGGTCTGCATTGAAAGAGATTTTGTAACTAGTTCGATGTTAGCATGGCTTCATTGGAAGCATGATGTCACATAATGATCCAACTGTAACTGGTTAGAAGTAGGAGTAGATAGAGAATGATTTCGTCATCAAGCATGGTTGAAGATTATTTTCAGTTTGTCAGCTTGCAACAATTATTTGTTTTCAGTAATGTATGTTTCGGGTTTGAATAAAGATTGCAGAGGTCTGGTGACAACATTTGAGACTCCATAGCCCAATGGACTAGACACTGGAAGACTGTGAATGTTTGCAGAGCAGGTTACATGATTTTTTCAGGTTAAGGCATTGGTTTTGTGGTTCTTGAAGCCTCACATGGAGGCGTTCATCCCCAATAGGAGCCAGTGTTATCTCCTCAAATAAATTGGTGGAGATTTTTCTTTTTAGGTGATAGATTGTGGTCCAAAATTTATTTCTAAATTTTTGTAGGTAGGTTAGAGAGTCTATTTTCTATCAATAAACTCAGAAAGAACTTTTGATTTGGTTTGGTAAAGAAAAAGACATAATCTCAGGTTTCGGTGGTTTAGGCGAGCCTGAAAAGTGCTCATTAACCACCGAAAGCCTTCATTCTCGGTAGTTAAGGGGGGGAAAAAAAATCCCAATTAACCACCGAAAAGAATTACACAAATCAAGGATAGGAACAGGGTGCTGATAAGAGAGAACATGAAGCTGTACAGACAACTTAGACTTCTGAGGCTAAAGTTAAAAGAGTCTCAACCTCCAACACAGGATCAAACAGGTTTGGAAACTCTTGCTTATTTAGCTACAACAATGGTGGATATACCACAGTCTTCCACACATCAAGTTAAAGTTCACAGATTTTCACGAGGAAGAGCTGCATCATCAAAGAGGCCTTGAACACTCAACAAAGCAACAACGTAATTCATTTTTGCAATTTTTTAACATTTTCATAAAATTACAGGTTTCGGTGGTTAATAGGCCCAGATTTTGCCTCTCTTAACCACTGAAAGTAGAGCTTTTCGGTGGTTAAACAGGCCCAAATTTTTATCTCTTAACCACCGAAACCTGTACATGGCAGCGAGGTCATATTTTTGCACAGATTTGATTTTTTCTCAACCAAATCTTTCGAGGATGGTTTCTAAAGATGAATAATAATTAAATACATCATATTTAAGGTTTTATATTGATATATTTAATGTTTAAGAAGGTGAAAAAGTGAAAATGGTGACCTAGTTGATGAGCAAAAAAACTGTCTTTTTTCCAAAGGTGGCAAATTCGAATTTCCTATGAGGATTCATCAGCCTTGGAAGTATTTCTACATCTGTCAAAGAGTTTGGAGGATATAAAGGCTATAAATATAGAGTTTGACAACTAAGATAGGATATTTTGTTTTGACTTTCCATTTTTAGAAGTCTAGATCCATTTTTATAGGATCTCATCCTACACTTGTTTGGTTTGACTATTTTTAGCAAATCTGATCCATATTTCAAGGATCTAGATTTCATCTTGTAAGGCTATAAAGACAAAGACATTTGAAGCACCAAAGGGGTTCGATTTTGAGTTCTAAACTATACTTCTATTGTGATAGAGATTCATTCTATAATATGTCCAGCCTGCAAGCTTCTTTCACTATTATTGTCAGATCTTCTTTCTCTTTCTGTTATATGCTTATGAGTTGAATTATGTTCTTTATCTATGTTTACATAGTCCATTGGTGACTATCATCTCACTATATGATTAGTAAGCAAAGGATCATAAGTATTTATTGCCGATCTGTTAGCCCATCATATCTATTGTTTTATAGACATATGTTCTAGTTAATTGATTAATCTCTTTATCCATTTGATTCACCTATCTGATAATAGCTCTTGAAGGCCTTGCATTGTTTGAATATCCTTAGACAGTCTTGTGATACAATCCAGTGAGTTAGATATTCATCTTGATCCAAACCCACACCTATATTTGAGAAAATAGTTTCCAAATAGATTAAGTTCCCAGGCATCTCTGACTTACAGCCCATGAGAGTTTCCTGGAGTGATAACAGGTTGTTTGCGATATACTTAGTGGGATTTCATTGGTTTCAATGACCCAATATTTGATGGTTTAACTTCCCCTCTCTAAGTTTGTTTTTTTATTCCACTATCCATCTTAAGACTAGGACAAATTCGTTAAGATTGTCCTCTTTGATGATCCAAAAATGAGAGATATACCTTTTTTATTTCAAAATATCATGTGATTTTTATCCTTATAGAATGTATGAATGAGGAATATTGGGAGGAGGATTGATGGTATAATCACAATTGGAAAAGTGAAGGGTTATTCTTTCCATTCTTCCAATGTAGCTAGAAGATCTTTCTTATCTATGTTTAACTGTATGAAGTATATGGAACTCATGTATTAAAGATTTATCATATGTTGAAGAGGTTCTATATTGTTTCCTCTTCCAATCCGCATAACATGAACCCAAAGTGTCATAGGTAGCCTCTACTGGGCTAGTTCCCACTTGCCTACAAGTAGCCAATTAAAGGTTGCAATCTTTGAACAAATTGTTGGGTGCCAAATATTTTTCCATAGCCTTTGATGGTGTGGCTCACTTATGTTGAGTTCTATATAGTGTTGGGCCATATGAAACAAAATATATTGAACTCGGCAAATTTACCTTAAATTGTCAACCCAAGTAATGTCACAACCTATGAGGTGTTGTGCACTATTATATATGCAAATTATAGAAGTCTAATATGACCTATAAACTCCAATAAAATTATGAAAAGGAAAATGAAAAACTCTAATATCTCATTCTAATTTACTTCTCATGAACAAAGGTAAATGAATTTCACTTCCATCACTTCTTTCAATATGCCAGAATAAATATGGAGACAGGGTCACTACCTATTATATGAAAAGTTAATAAAAATGAAAAGGTTCCATGGATCAATGATCACCATGCATCTACTAGCTTATGAAATCCTTACAATATTAGTTTATCATGTAATAGATTCATAAGATTGACTTCAAAGTGATGATCATCACAATGTGAAGAAGAAAAAACATTCAAATAAATACATGAAACAACAATACTATTAGAAATGAAAGTATAGATTTAACATAAAAACAACTACTATGTTCTACATAAGTCTAGCCATATTCATAATAGAAATCCTAAGGATATAAAATTAAAACAAAGGAGGGTTCCTATGTCCTTTCCTTGAGTGGGCCTTACTCAATAAAATTCTTGGAACCCTTAGAAACTTTTATAGATAGAAAAATTCAGTAATCCCTACATTTCCTTATTCATAAAATGGCATATCAGGAGGAGGATAGAACTATGCCTCTCTAGTACAATTCAAACCAGTTCTAACATAAAAAAAAAAATGGGAAAGAGAAATTATGTTATAACCCAATGGGGGAATATATGAGGCAAATGTATATTACATGACCCAAGGGTGGAATATATGGGGACAAATGTACATGTAATGTGTAAATTTATATGTAATAGGGTCGTCCTACTAGTAAAAGGGCCTAATGTGTAGTGTGTGAATAGGTATATATAGAGATCATGTATTCATTATTGAGAACATGTGAATTGTGATGTATGAATGTAGTTGGGTGTTTGGAGGAGGTTATCCTATTATTTAAGGAGTTATTTTGTAACTCATCTCTCTTATCTATATTGGATTTGTGGTCCATGCTCACATTGGTGTACATGGTGTGTACTTTTGGTTTATTGTTAAGACGATAAGGTCAATACCAACATTATCAAGGAAGAAGATGGAATACTTATCAATATTCATGGAACAAGACATCACAAAACCACTCTTCAACAAGTTATTATTAGATACCAACAACAAATACAAATTGGAGAAGTTAAAACAACAATACATGGAATCAAAGGAAATAAAATTATGCAACAACTAGCCACCAAGGATTAAGACTGAAAACAATTGATTTTGTATGGATGGATCATCATCAACTGAATGAAGAAAGTAGGAACATAATTAAATCATATTACTTGGTTTCATCACATGTGAAGCCTTTAATTGCAAAGCATTGAGGGACAATTGTTTTGAAGGAGGGTATTATGTTATGACCCCAAGGGGAGCATATATGGGGTTAAATGTGTATGATATGACTCCAAGAGAGGGAATATATGGGTCTAAATGTAAATGTAATGTGTAAATGTATATGTAATAGGGTCGGCATGATATTAAAGGGGCCTCATGTGTAGTGTGTGAATAGGTGTGGAATAGGTATATACAATGATCATGTATTCATTATTGAGAACATGTGAATTGTGATGTATGAATGTAATTGGGTATTTGGAGGTGGTTCTCCTATTATTTAAGGAGTTATTGTGTAACTCATATCTCTTGTCTATAATGGAGTTGTGCTCCATGCCCACATTGGTGTACATGGTGTGTACTTCTAGTTTTTTGTGATATTTTGAGCATTTGGATCATAACAAATTATAACTTGGCTACCCTAATGTTGATCCATTTTCATGTATCACCTTTTATTTCCAAGTTTAGCCATGTATATAACCCTTCCCTGCCCATTTTGTTTTCATTTTATAGTCCAACACATGCTTATACTTTAATTATGATTGAAAAAAATTCCATGTGTACACAATACTTAGTCATTTATATGACTTGTGTTGTGTTGGGATTCCTTTTGTGGTGTCGATATTCTCTATTATAAAATTATCCCTTCGTGCTCCGAAAAAACCATTCCTATGGACAACGTATCTTCTGCATATGCCAACACTTAGTCATTTTCCATTTATTTTCATGTGCAGAGAACCTAATGCCAACCATTTTCTCATCCCAATACTTTCTCTCTCTCACTTCTCTCCATAGTTATATTCTTGTAAAACACTTGTGCAAAGAACCCCTCACAACATTTTTATCTACACACTACATATTCTCGCATTCCTTGACCTATGTACTCATGCACAACTTTCATTCCCACACAACCTTCACTTTCACACAACTAAACTTGAAAAGGAATAATATCTCTCTACCCCCATTCCACACTTAGTAAAATCTTGATGGATATTGTGCGCCTTGCGCATTGTTCAAGGGTCATTTATGCTACATTAATGAGTTATGATTCCCATGCACCACTTGATTTTAAAAATAGCTTCCATTTATGGTTTCTTTTATTTCAAAGGAAAATTGAACATGTTGAGGGGATGTTTTAGTAAATGTTATTCATGCACTTATCCATTAAGCAACTTGAGCTCCATAATTTAGTGTCACATTTATCATAGTGCATTGGAAAAATAAGAAATATGGAAACTAGAAGGAGGAAAGAGCCTTTTTGTGGAGATATTGTTAACTCTATCACATGCCAAGATAAATACTTACATTGGTGAGCTACATATCAGTGGTTTCAGAGTATAACTCCTGATTAAAAGAAAAATAACAAAATTTGGATGACTGGCTTAGTGAATGTTGGTTGTATTACTAAAGTCTTTGACTTCATGAAGCTGGTTTCATGGTGCGCCTACAGGTTCGTTTCAAAAAGTAAAACAATTTGAATAGAAGTTGAAGGGAAGAACCTTGTTCCATTAACTCCCAAATTTTTTAAAGGGATGCTTTTACTGTCCTCTTCCAACAAAAGTATCAAGCTTTGAGATGCTGACTATTTTATGGATTCCCAGGGTGGTGGGGTGAATTTGTTAAAGGATTTCATGGCTCCATCCACATAAATGTTGGATGACCTTTCATCCATTGGTATATCTATGTTGGCGGAGCCATATTGATATTTTTCATGGCTATTCACACATTTGATGTGACTAGAATCTACTTCTCACATTTCCAGGTCAGTTTTATATGTCTTGCATTTTTCCTTCCGAAAATAATCTATGTTTGATTGGGATGAGGTAATATCAAATGAAATTTCCTGCTATCTAGCCAATATTTGCAGACACAAAGATTTTTCATGACTACATATCTAGTCCTAGCCATTGCTTATTGCAATGTTTTTGAGGGATTGACCTCGAGGGATAATTTGGATGTTGAGAATGACCAGTCCAATTTTGGTATCTTGTTCTTTTTACAACAAATTTTTCCTCACTCCATGAAACTTGCTTGAATGGCCTTCCATTACCCTCTGCAGACTTGAATTCCCCCTTTTTTCATTCCAGAGAAAAAAATGCACATTTTTACACATATATGTGCCCTATCAGATATACAATAAGCGTATACACAGGTTGCTCCACTACAACTCGCGTACATTAGATTTGGTGCTCAAAATTAAAAAAATTGTCGGGTTTCCATGCCATATCACGAGATCCATGATCCTTGACCTTCCATATACTAGAAACACTCCAAATCGATCCTTAAGTTCCATTTGAAGGCTACAAATTGAGCCATATCCAAGCCTTGAAGACAATTCAACTTTGAGATAAAAGACACTCTGGAGAAATTTCACTTCACATTGAGTCCACATTCTTTTGTCCTTGAAAGTATGAACTTCTTTTGTTCATCCCCCAATCTCTTCCTTATTTGTGATGGAGAACCTCATTGAATCCTATATATGAGGATTTTTGTTTGGAGGATTGAAGTGGTGGAGGCCCAACTGGAGGGATTTAGTTTCTCAGTTCTGATATGTGTCATTACAGAAGTTTGTCACCTATGTACTTCTGTTGATTATTTTAATATAAATACTCTTTTCTCGTCCAATTGATATCTTGCAAATATTTGAATTACTATTCCATGGGAGTATTTGTCATGTATGTTAATGGATTATGCTAATTTATATGATCACGTTATATATTATCACCATATTCTTGTGTATCTTGGTTGTTGAGGACAAGTTGCATGTATAAATCTTTGGGTCACATGCTCAATGGTGGTCTTCTTCGAATGTTCGGACGAGGTAGGCTCTTAGCCTTGTCTTGTTATCATTTCATTTATATATCATACTTGGGATTAGAGTTGATTTCTGGGTATCGTTCCATCGGTTATGGTTTACCCCTAGCCATAGAGATATTTTGCTCGTAACATAATTGGAAACCACACTGGGGATTGATCTCCCATTTGGGGTTTCAAGTGTTTTTCTCCTTGATTTTCTATCTATTTTCCTGAGTTTCCTTGTCTCTTGTTGCTTGGAAGCTTCTTTTTTACCTTGCATCTGATTTTCTTGGCTTAAACCTTTCCCTGGAAGTGTTTTTCTTGGTATACACGGTTTTCCCCTTGACAAACACGTACATACACGAGTTTTCTTCCTTTAGGGAGAATATATATGCACTTATTTCTCAAACAATCGCATACACCATCTCTTAAGTCTTGTTGGATGAGTTTGGTGTTTTTTGGGTGAGTTTTGTTGGTTGTTGAGTCTTCTTGGGTCCCTATTCTGATTGTTCAGTGCCTATAGAGTGATAGGAAGCCTTAATATTGTTGAATTTTTTGGCTGAAATTATTTCTTGTCATCTTTTTCATTGGTTGTCCTTGCTTGTTGGTTTGAGTAGTTGCTTCTAGGTTTCTTGCTTGGTTTGTCTCTTTTTTTTTGCAGTAGGGTCTTCCTGTGAGGTTGTTATTCAATCCTTGCATTTTCTCTTCTTTATATAAAAAGTAAAAAAATGTTTTCTTCTTTTCATTGTACTTATGGAATTTTCACTTTAGATCACTTTGAATTGATTTTGACGCATTTGGAAAGATTGCACTTCATTGAAATTGTAGAGATTGCATTGGAAATATTGCATTTAGAAGCATACCATCTCTTTGAAATTCAAGACTAGTACTTAGCAGTGCTTTTATATTTGCTTCTTTTTATATGTTGAGTCATAATACTATAATTTTCATGAATGCACCTCTTGAGTAAGAAGAAACCATTAAAATTAACTCTGATTAATTAAAATTGATTGGAAACGATTTTATTTTTCAGGGTACACAAACAAGTATAGGACATAGGGCTTTGGAATAGGATTTTGTGAGTAAAATTATCCAAGGCTATTAAACTAAACATATGTGTCTGACTAGGGAGTGGTGAAACCCATTGTGCAATTGGTGATGTCAGGAGGCTCCGCTCACACCAGGGTTAAGCACGAGATCGCGCAAAGTTGATTGCAGAGATATCCCTCTAATACCTTCCTAGCGTCAGATATATTTATGGGGTTCTATTTGTATCTAGGGGTATCGCTAGTACCTTTACCTCCATGAGAGGTGATGCTTTCGAGATTTCAGGCTTTGTTACCCTGCCCATACAATGGAATGGACTTGCGACTACTTGCATGTGCATTGGTTGTATCATGGTGACTCTAGTTTCTTGACATAGGTAGCCACATTGTAACATCCTTGACCTTCTAACAATACTGACAATGCCACTACTCATCTCTGAATTAGCTGCGATACCAAACTGTAACGTCCCCGGCCATTCAACAGGCCAAGTAACACTACCACGGAGAACATTCACATATAAATATATAACATGCATTTTAATCGAAATAAAACACATAACATAGAGTTACTGATACCATACAGAGTCAAATGTAATAGACAGTAATTCATATACACAATGGAATACATGATAACATTCAAGCATCACAAACATGCATAACATAAAATTAAGCACATAAATGGTACTTATCTTTCAACTGGAATAACACCACCAAATGCGTGTAGACCTTCCATGAACCTCCCATTAATATACCACGTTGTTCATCATGCTCAACAATGGGTCACCCCCGAGCTAAGACTAATCTCCACCCAGGGCAAGGGAATCCTAGGCTAGGCAAGGTCAATAGGGAAGTCACATAGTCAAAGAGGAAGGATTCTCTCCCAGGAGCCACTTATGCCCACTTCTCAGAGACTCTCATTCCCCACATGCCTGTCCTACCCCAGGAGTATACACCTTCACTATCACATAGTCCATTGGTTTCTTCACCTCCCTTGCCTTGGGCTTCAGCAATAGGCCGGACCGGAATTCTCAGATCTTTGTAGCAGCTGTGGGACTCCTTCCAGGAGAACTCACTTCCACAACACACTCTCTCACTTAGAGAGAGTTTCGCACATGCCTAAAAACCTACCTCTTCAACCATAACCACCTCCCTCACCTAGAGAGAGTGTTGCACAGAGGCCTGACAACCTGCTTCTTCAACTCTGTTCCCACACAAAGAGTACAACAACAAGGATCAACAAGGAACAAATGACGACATCAAACCAGACTCAGTCAAGAAACTGCATGGCCACAACAACCAACAGTTATGACACACATGGCACAGACAAATACGGGGTGCTCGGGCTTCACAGAAGACTCATTTTAGTCCATGGGTTCTCATTGGGTTCAGAAAGAGGATGGGAGAATGGACAGAGAACAATCTTCCAATGAGGGTTTCCTTCACTATGTGCAATTATGTTGAGGCAGACGTAGAGGAAAAATGGTTCAGATGCCCCATATCCCAACGAACTTAGGTGGAGGATGACAGAATGAGAGACAGAACCCCCAACATGACAGATGGCTTCATATTTAACTGCATGCGCCCAGGTCGACACCTTTCTTCATAGAGCGACATGCACTCTATTTTGCATATGTTCCCTTTCTAGGAACTTAGGACAACACTTGGTCAATTGACCACCTTATCCTTTTAGGAAATAATAATAAATTATTATCCCCTTTAGAGGTAAGCCTCCCCTAGCTTAGCCCCTAGGCCCAAACACTTAGCCTCCTCCCTTGCCAAGCCTTGTAGAAACTTATTCCCCCATCAATCTTTCTTTGTGGTCGGTCTACACGCAGTGATGTTTTCATATTAACAAAGTGCATAATTGCATGTACAAAACAGGATCCTGGCCTTTAACACCTAGGCTCTCCGACCTACTTTCACATAAGCTTACCAACTTATAATTTCTCGACTCACCAACCTACAAAACATGTTTAAAATACATAGATATAACTGGGGCTCGTCCTTGGGGTATTACAATCCCCTCCCCTTATTTTCTCCCTGTCCTCAGTGAAACTTACTTACACATATATAATTCAAAAATTATTCAAAAGCTCCAAGCTTTAACTATTGGAAGCCCATTATCCAGCTTTATTTTCAAGCACCAATTCTGGTATCCATACTATAGTTGAAACTCAATTGCTCTATTCCATAGAGTTGCTTCAAGAAAGCATTCAGATTATTGTTCCTTGTTACATGCTTCAAATAAACCTCATTGAAAGCACCAAAGGCTTCATCTTGCATACTTCCAACAATTGTCAGTATTTCCTGTACATCATAATTCAATTACAATATGTACAAAATCTTATGCAGTGATCTTAGAATTTCCTGCACCTAGAAATTCAATCACAATTACCCAACAATTAATAAACTAGAACAACTCATCATTCTATGCATATGCATGTTCACAGTAATATATGTAAGTTCATTACTTCTTTTTCTGAACAAGAAAATTTCTTGTAGTCAATGCTCATGTGAATACTTGACTTGCAACTTTCCTATTGCAATGTATAACACCTCCCTGAAATGTCCTCAACTTCATGAGTTAACAACATTTCAGTTGTTAGTAACAATTATTTCCATGCTATAATATATATGCATATACTTACAAAACACATTCAATCATTGCATTTAGTATACAATTTTGTCACTTATTATGCATGAGTGCAATTCTCAATGCATAATTAATCAGTGCACCTTGCATTGGATTACATAATGTTATTTATCTCAGTCATGTATCTCACCATCCATAAGTTGGAATTCTGGCCAATGTGTTGACACATTCTCCACACACTTCCTATTGTCTTCCCAATTAATTGGATTCCTTCCTTTTTGACCCGAACACTACACCAAGAATATAATTATGTGGTGTTCATTAGTGTTAACAAAAAGGTTGCAGTCCAAGTTTTATTTAAAGGTAGGAATATTGTAGTACCTGTGTGGCTCATAACCTTTCCATATTTGTACCTTGCCATATCCAACAATGTCCTGGTCTCATACATGACTAGCTTACTGGAATTTATTCCTATAACAAGTTCTTATCTTTTAATTCTTTGGTTATTACCCCATAACCCAATTAACATGACATTCTACTATGTCAATGTGTGCAATCATAATCTAAAAATCTTTGAATTAATACAGGCCTCCAGCCCTTACCACATCTAGTGGTATCCATTCAAATAATATAATCATGTGATTTTATATAATAAATCTGGTTGAGGAAATTCATACCTAAAATTCCTTTCAACAATTATGCAAAAAGAGTAATAAAAACTCATACATGCATGACTTCCATTAATAAATTTTATACTAAATGAATGTCTGATGGAAGTAGAAGCTTTCATGTTTCTTTTATCAAACTTATAACCAACACTTCAGCTCTCTATTGCTTCCCTCCTTATGCGACGATATCACCAACAAAACTTGCAAACATGAAAGCATTCTTTCCTCTGGCTGGCCCAACAAGCCATAATATACTTTTTTCCACAGAAATTGCGGCAACTTCTTTCCCATGTGTAATTATTCCTTGTCGATCCCATAAGTCTACAATTCTTCCTGGATTCCTAGATCTTCTTATGCTCCCACTGTGATCATTGTGCATTATTATTCCTGCCCTGAGCACTTTCGATGTAGTGCCCCCACCTCAGCGGGGTCTGTTGACCTCTCGGTCAAGGATATTTCCAAATGTTGAGTCGGATTGACTCTTCGGGCCTTTGCTAGACCCCTATTAACCTTACACAAATCCCCTTTCCTTCTGTGTACAGGTCCTGACAGACCCGCGGGCTATTCCTGCGCTCTTCCAAAACTCCAAGTTTCAAGTGCTAGCCCCTTTCTCATTATCCATTTCCTTCATATGACCCTGGGCTATGACCTCATGGAAAACTGTGATTGCGGGCATAGGAAAGAGTGGTTTTATTCCAACCACTTTTTTCCCCACAATTCACCTCCAGCTTCCATGTATCACTTTGTTAAAACCGTGATATAAATTGCGGCCCCTCTCAGATTTTTAATATCCGAGCAAGTTCTGGCCTCGCAATTCATCTCGTCCATCGATATCCAATCCCTTGGCAATGATACACGATCAATGGTTGCTATATATCTCCCCTTTTCTACCTTCTTTACTCCTTACACACGTGATCCCATATCTACATGATCTGTCGACACGTAGCTCCCTTCCAAATCAACGACGACGGTTGATTCTGTCTCTCCGGCCCTCAGGAGTTTCAACTCTCAACTATCTACTTTTCCCCATATGACAATCTTCCAGAGTGGAAGATGTAATGACACCTGTCCTCAACAATTGAACGGTTCTAATGAACTACGACTCTCCGGCCTTTGGGAGTTCTCACGTCTCCACACGCACAAATCTCCGGAGTGAAAGATCTTCTTTCACGCGTCTTCTCCAAATCAATGACCCTGATTCTCTTCGGGACTTTGGCTCTTTCCGACCAAGACTAGATCAACAGTCCTTCAACCTCCTCCTTAATCAACGATCGAGATCTCCTTCCAGACTTCGGTGCTTTCACCCTCTTCTTTAATCCGGAGTGCTCCATACTTGGAGTTCCAGATCTGGCACTATGTGTCCACTTTAATATCAATGGTTGTCTAATGGAGTGAATCTCTGTCCTCCATGTGTCTCCTTGCATATCAAAAATCCACGTTCCTTCCTTTGGATCAATGAATCTTAGACATTTTGGGCTTGGGCGCTTCGGGATATCCCAAAACACAACTTCACAAAAACCCCGGAGTACGATTCTATGAATTTCGAGATCTGGTGACATCTGTCCAACCCATATAAACGGTTCCCATCTACTTCGGTTATTTGGGCTTCGACGATTTCAAATATCAAACTAAACTCTTGAAGCAATTCCTTTGTTCTGTTGGAGGTTGATCTAACGGTCCATGCTCCTCCCAACAATCAATCTGACGACTTATGTCGCTCCTCCTTTCGAGATTTTGACTTCTTCCACCTTGGAAGATTTTTTCAGTGTTCAAAGGCTTCGGCCTTTGACTTTTCTCCTGCAAGTCCGCCTCTTGGATCTCTTCTTCGCTCTCGTAAGAATTATCTCTTTTGAGCTTTAGGAATTATAATGCTTCTATCTCCCACACACTCCTTACGTTATTTCTTCTGATATTTTATAATTACTCAGTCTCCTAAGGGTCTTAGCCCTTCTGTTTCCTTTCAAAGGAAAACTTTGTGCCCTCCTGGCAACCTTCTGCTCAAAGAACATCTTGCTAATCATTTTCTACAGAGTGTTCAACAACTCTGTGAGTATCTTCCTCTGATACTCTTCTCCCTGAACTCAACAAAGAGTTCTCTCTATGCACACTTACACTCCCTCGATGCTTGCTTGGCAGATCCCTACAGAGTTCTCAGTGACTCTATCTCTCTCTGAACTCAACACGTAGTTCTTCCTGTGCACTCCTTTCACTTCTGTTGATGAAGGTTCAATGGTATCTCTCCTTAGATTCTCTAAGGTTAACTTACCTCTGTCAATGCACTCCTTGCACTCAAAAACTCAAATAAGAGAAAAAATTGAAACTTATTCAATACTTCACCAGTTTACGCATTCAAACCATGAACAACATATAAAAACATAGTAATGAACACAAATACATAAACACAATATATGCGAGAAAAACTGATTTTCTATTATCTCTGTGAGTGTCTCCTAAATGCTCTGTGAAAAAATGATTTTTTTTGACACTCGTTGAAATCTGCAAACACAACATGTAGTGAACCGGAATTTGTCAGGCCATCGTTCCTTAACACATCCCACAACATTCATAAACCAATCTGATTGAAGAAAATGCTCATATTTCATTTTCTTTCCAAGCTCTTCTATGCTCTGTAATCACTTTTGGGCATCACTTTCGGGCACTAGCCCCTTTCTCTCAATCCCCAATCCATGTTATCATGGGCCATGACCAAGCGCTAGATCACTAGGTGCTTACTCGGGCCTTCGGCTTCAGAAGATTTCAAAGCACCACACAACAATCTCTTAGAGTTCCAGATTATCGAACTCACAAAGTAGGGAAGATCATTAGTCCACGTCTACCTAACATCTGACGGTTGACACTCACTATGGAAATTTAGGCGTCTGAGTTCTGGGACTTCAAAGGATTTCACATCTGCGCATCCCAAACCGTTAATCTCTAAACATTCTCAATCACCTTTGGTAATGTCATTACTTCACATCGCTAAGCGCTCTTCCAATTGTAGGGTCATGCAACGACGGTTTGGAGTGACCCGCCTTTCATCCCACAATTCTTCTGACGCTGACACATAACCCCTCGGTGAAACTGGGGTTTGGATTGCGGGACTGCCTTGGAGAATTAACTCCTATGAAACTTGGATCCCCGCAATGCCTCCTAGATGTCGATCTTGATGTATCGTGATCAACACCAGTGTGGATCCTCCAACCTTTAACTATGTTATGTAACCTCAGGTCCCACTAACCATAATCATACGGAGTACCACGTGGTGGAATACTAGTGGCTGACTCATGGCCCAATCACATGGGTGTCACACGTCACGTTCCATATGAAATTTCAACCTTCCACGGGTTCGGAACCCACTTATACGTGGCACAGAACCCATGTTTCCACATCAAACCAAGTGACATCACCATGCCATGTCACTTCGGAGTTTCAGACTTCGGGAGTTTCAACTCCTCTACGCTTGTTTTTTCCCTGAACACTTTCCTTCGGGTTAACTCCTCTGCACCTTCCCCAGATCTGACA
Organism: Picea sitchensis; assembly: GCA_010110895.2. NCBI lineage: Eukaryota > Viridiplantae > Streptophyta > Pinopsida > Pinales > Pinaceae > Picea > Picea sitchensis. The sequence goes on from SNQJ01S0089432.1 coordinate 26,391, forward strand.
GTCGTAAGGGATTTCCCTTCCTTCTGAACAGATCCTATGGTGCAGAATAGACTCTATTAATCTATGGACTTCCAAAGGAATTCACGGTTAACTGCCTCACAACATTACTAGATCTGACAGTCGTGAAGGATTCTCCTTCTTCCGAACAGATACTAAGGTCCACATTACTCTACGGCCCAATAACACTTCTTTCATGGTTTTACGACACCGCTACTCCTCCTGAGCTTCGTAACAAGACCAAGGTAACTTCTTGGCACTCAGGAAGGTTCTAGGGTTCAAAATTGGTCCTCCAGACACAATTTCCTCTTGAAACCTTGGGTCCAATGACCACTTATCCAGCCCATTCAGGATCAATGTTTGAAACCTTAGATCTGAACTTGAATTTTGTCCATTCTGACAATAATTCTTTTCTGAAACATTTTCTTCAACTACCACTAACATAGCCCATCCAGGCTCAGTGTTGAAACCATGGATCTGATACCAATTTGTAATTTCCCCAACCTTCCAACAATACTGGCAATGCCACTACTCAACTCTGACTTAGCTGCGATACCAAACTGTAACATCCCCGGCCATTCAATAGGCCGAGTAATACTACCATGTAGAACATTCACATATAAATATATAACATGCATTTTAATTGAAATAAAACACATAACACAGAGTTACTGCTACCATACAGATTCAAATGTAATAGACAATAATTCATACACGCAATGGGATACATGATAACATTCCAGCATGACCGTCATGCATAACATAAAATTAAGCACATAAATGATACTTATCTTTCAACTAGAATAACACCACCAACTGTGTGTATACCTTCGATGAACCTCCCAGCCATAGACCACGTTTCTCATCATGCTCAGCAGTGGGTCACCCTCGATTTGGGACTAAGCTCCACCCAGGGCAAGGGAATACTAGGCTAGGCAAGGTCAATAGGGAAGTCACATAGTTAAAGAGGAAGGATTCTCTCCCAGGAGCCACTTATGCCCACTTCTCACAAACTCTCATTTCCCACATGCCTGTCCGACCCTAAGAGTATACACCTTCACTGTCACACATTCCATCTGTTTCTTCACCTCCCTTGCCTTGGGCTTCAGCAATAGTCCGGACTAGAATTCTCAGAGCTCTCTAGCAGTTGTGGGACTCCTTCCAGGAGAACTCACTTCCACAACACGCTCTCTCACCTAGAGAAAGTTTCCCACAGGACTGAAAACTTGCCTCTTCAACCACAACCACCTCCCTCACTTGGAGAGAGTTTTTCACACAGGCTTGACAACCTACTTCTTCAACTTCATTCCCGCACAAGGAGGACAACAACAAGGCTCAACAAGGAACAAATGACGGAAACAAACCAGACTCAGCTGAGGAAATTCATGGCCACAAAAACCAACAGTTGTGACACACACAACACAGACAAATATGAGGTGCTCGGGCTTCATAGAAGACGTGGCTCAGTCCATGGGTTCTCACTGGGTTCAGACAGAGGATGGGAGAATGGACAACGAACAATAATCCTGTGATGGTTTCCTTCACTATGCGCGATTATGACGAGGCAAACGTAGAGGAAAAACGGTTCAGATGCCCCAGATCCTAGCGAATTCAGGTGAAGGATGACAGAATGAGAGAGTGAATCCCCAACACGACTGACTTCTTCATCTTTAACTACATGCGCCCAGGTCGACACCTATCTTCCTGGAGCTGCATGCACTCCATTTCTCATATGTTCACTTTCCAGGAACTTAGGACAACACTTGGTCAATTGAACACCATAGCCTTTTAGGAAATAATAATAAATTATTATCCCCTTTAGAGGTAAGCCCCCCCTAGCTTATCCCCTAGGCCCAAACACTTAGCCTCCTCCCTTACCCAATCTTGTGGAAACTTAGTCCCCCATCACTCTTTATTTATGGTCAGTCTACACAAAACAATGTTTTTATATTAACAAAGTGCATAATTACATGTACAAAACAGTCTCCTAGACTTCAACACCTAGGTTGTCCAGCCTACTTTCACATAATCTTACCAACTTACAATTGCTCGACTCACCAGCCTACAAAACATGTTTACAATACATAGATATAACTAGGGCTCCTCCTTGGGGTATTACACACATAAGTTACTTTCAGGGGTTATTCTACACGTACCCTAAGTCAGATAAGGGTCAGAAAACACACAATCTCTATGGAGTATTACCTCTCCGGGGGGATATGACCGAATACATTGTTAAGCCCATGAGGGCTCTTATAATTTATTATGATATCTCCAATATTTTGAAGGGAGTCTCAAGCACCTCATGGGAGAGACATACCTACTATAGTATTGGAGGCCCTTTTCATCCATTATATCATGTTTGTGTGCATTCTGCCTTTTTTCTTTATTTTGATGTGCTCTCTGATTATTAGTTGGCCTTAGGATTTTTTTGTATATCTCGAGTTTTGAGTCATCGTGGAGAAAGACCAAAATCCTCTTCAGTCTCTTTGTTTGTTGAAGTTACCACCGCGTCTTGATCCTTTACCGAGGTCGCCTTCTAAAAGTCATAGAGTTAATAAACATGGTACATATATCTCCACCTCCCAGACTCATGATCATATAGCTATGAGTACTGAGTCATACATGAACGTCTTCGGGATTCCTTTGACTCCCTTCTCTTCTATGATTAGTGGGATCCCCTCGATTTCTTCATCCTCAATGGTGTGGGTGTCAGAGGTTCCCTTATCTAGTACTACCCAACCTGTGAGTTCTACTTGACCCACAGGAACAAACCCTTTTAGATCTCTTTTTTGTATGCCAAGTCATGATTCTTAGTCAATACCTTCATCCTTTAATCCGTTTTCTTTTGGTATTTCTGACATGACATTGCAATTCTTATCCTCCATTTCAATGGATAATGTGAATCCTAGTTTTGGGTCTAGGGGCACGACACCTCCTTATGTTCCTTTCTCATTTGGTGGAGGCCATATTCCCCAAGTGAACCCTACAGTTGGAGGATGGAATCCGCCTTCCTCTAGGCCTAATCCTAGCTTCACTTCTCCAGGATGGAGTGCTAAAATGGGTGGACAGTTCACTTCCTATATTCCTTCCTTCATCCCCTCTTCCTCCACACTGATTCTAATGAACACATTCATTATGGAGAATCATCCTCTTCCCTCTAACGTTCCAGCTAGAGGGATTTAGTTTCATCGTATGGGTAACACCCAACACATATTTCATTTGTTTGGGGGCAACATGTATAATCCTTATCATGTCGCTTCTGCGGGTATGGTTCACTTACAAAATTTCATGAATCAGTTTGGAGGAGGATATTATCCTACCAGATAGGGCCATGGTATATACCAGAACCCTGTATGGTATGCAATTCCTCAACCCCAATCTTTCCCAAGAGCATGGGATCAAAAGCAGCAACCCCGAATCCATTTTAGGGCCACACTTAATCTGTCATATTTTTCGAAATTAATGAATGATCTTGTGAACCACGATCCATCCTAGCCCCCCATCCCCACCAAGCTTCCTTTGAACATTCCAAAATTTGAGAGAAATACTGGTGAGGATATGGGTGATCACGTAACTAATTTTCATCTATGGTTCTCATCTAACTCCCTAAACGACAATTTTGTTCATTTGTGGCTATTTCAATGTACCCTCACAGGGGTCGCCGCAAAATGGTACATTGAGATACCGGGGGGAAAGTATTGAACTTTCAATCATATGGTATTTATTTTTCTCAACCACTTCCGATTGTTAGTTCATTACGATGCCGACATAGAAATTTTTTCGACCTTTCTCCAAGATAAAGCCACGAATATCTCCTACCATATCCAGAAGTTGCATAGAAAAAAGAGGTTGATTAAATCCTGCATTCCTCCAGAGTTTTTGTTGGAATGGTTCCTTAAGTATTTATTTCCTTATATTTAAAAGGATGTATCTACATCTGGAGTAACATCTGAAGAAGAAGCAATTTTCAAAGCCCAACAATTGGACCTCATATATGCTCAATCTAGGATGCTTTATGAAATTCTCCCCGATGCACCGCAGTCAAACTACAATCCTAGAAAAAATCTTGGGCCCCATACCGATGGCATCATAGTCTCTGCAAATGATAAGACTACAGACATGGTGACAAAACATTTGAAATATTTTTTTCTAACCCAAGATGTAGTAGGACAAGATTTGGCTTCGTCCTCCACCACCACCCAGTCGACGGATATGCATTATGTACAGTCGTCGTCTAACCTGAATGGTAACCAACAACTAGGAGGGACAAAAAATAAAGGACAAAGTAATAATCGTAAGGTTGGGAAAAATAATAATAAATCCAAGGAAGACACTAACAATGATAGATTGAATAATAATGCTTGTGAGGGAAAGAAAGACAAGTGGAAGGTGAATTTTCCTTGTAAACTTTGTAAAGACGATCATCTTACCCACCTATTCCTCAAAATCGAGGAAGCCTCGAGGCTCTTATCACATCCACCCACTGTGATGAAAAACGCATTTATGCATAATCATCATATGGCCTCGGGGACCTACAACACTAGAAATGATTCAAGCGGGATTCAAAACCCCTCAAAAGATGAAGGTGGAAATATATGCATCAATATGGTCAAGTTTTAGATTGATGTAGCCACTCAATCTCACGATTATGCTTCTTCACGGACAGTTATAGGTCCAGAGTCTCCTCCTCCTCGAGAAACACCCTTGCATATCGAAAATCCAGAACCTCCACCTCGTATTTTGAATAGAGTACTAAATCACTCTACCCACAATCCTAATCCCAAAGCCTCCCAAAACTATTTGATTGTCGAAGATCTGTTCCAAACCCCTTGTGTGATGTGCTCCAGAAATTTCCTTCATAGAGGAACACCTTGTTATCTGCGTTAGGATCTCTAGACCCATGTGTCTTGAAGGTTATCGAGTTTTATGCCATAGATGTTAAGCCTCTCTTACCTTACCACCTGGCCTTTCAAATCCATGTGGAGTGCACAAAAATTACCATCAAATGTATTGTAATTGATGAAGGTGTTGTGACATGCGTGATATCCCTAACCTATTGGAATTCCATTGGCTCTCCGACCCTGTCTCAATCTATGACTATGTTGAATGCATTTGATGGGCGTTAGTTTCAACCCCACAGAATCTGATCCGCTTTTCCGGTCTAGTTAGGTGGGAAGACTGTGGAAGTTGATGTCAATGTGGTTGATGTGCCTCTCAACTACAATTTACTACTAGGGCTTAATTGGACTTATTCCATGACAATCGTCATGTCGTCTATTTTTTTCACTTTATGTTTTCCTCGTGAAGGGAATATAGTGATGATTGATCAGTTGTCCTTTGTGCACTCTATTCCTGGTGCATCGATTGGACCTTCAATCTCTATGATTGATAATTCTCAGCACGCAGCTGAGGATGTTGGTGTCATAATGTATTCCTCTTTGATGGGTAGCTTTGATTTTATGGTGCCAATTCACCATATTCATGCCATTTCCAGTGTGTCTTCATCGTCGATGAGGTTCGCTCCTTTCCATACTTTGTATTTCAATGACCCTAGGACCCTACCTTCCCCGACTATGTCGTATGAAGGTCAGTCACACATTGGAACAAAAATTTCATTTTCAACAACAGAGGTTGCGTATTAGGCTATTCTTGACGCTATTGCTGACCCAGATCCTTCCTCCTCATGGACGGACAAGCTGGATCATGTTTTCGATCTTGTATGGGAAGCTCAATCATCTTGTTGACATGATTGTATCGATGATACTTTACCTTCAGATGAAGTCATCTTAGAAGCCATGTCTAGTCTTGATAGGCCTTAGGACGATATGCATCATCGATCCCATTTTCTCCTAGATCTTGTTAAGATCGAACATGATGACTTTAGATCTACCTTAAATGATGTGGTCGGGTCACGCCATGATTCCATTAGATACGCATGGTATTTATGTATAAGGAAACATGGTGAATATTTCTCCTACCATCATGATCGACATATCTCGTATTGCTGGTAAAATTGAGAACGTATATATCAGTGTAGATTTTTCACCTGAAGAAATACAGATCTACACCAATCTCTTCAAACAATTCTGAGATGTATTCACTTGGTCATATGAAGAGATGCCAGGGATCAACCCCAACATTGTCGAGAATGATATTAAAACCTATCCAGATGTTAAACATGTTGGACAACATATTAGAGTTGTTAATCCTAGGAAGCCCCCCGCTATTAAGGCAGAAGTAGAGAAGCTACTTAATGTTGGTTTCATCTACTTGATTCCCTTGACTGAATGGGTGTCCAATCCTGTTCCGGTAAATAAAAATAAAGGAACCATCTGCACGTGACCTGAACAAGGCTTATCCTAAAGATAACTTCCCTAATCATTTCATTGACCATATTCTCAACGAGTGTGCGGGAAGTGAAGTATTTTCCTTTATAGACAGATTTTCATGGTATAATCAAATTTAGGTCAAAACCGAGGACCAACATAATGCGACGTTTATTTATCCTTGGGGTAATTTTTCATATGGAAAAATGTCATTTGGTCTTAAAAATGCCAGAGCGACCTTCGAATGTGCCATGACCTTTGCATTTCACGATCTTAAGCATATTGTCGAATCTTACTTAGATGATCTCGCTTCTCACTCTCGCAAGAGAGTAGATCACTCCACTCATATTTGATTAGTATTTGAGATATGTTGTTATTATTGCATTCGGTTGAACCCTAAAAAGTTCATATTTTTCATTAGTTATGGTCACCTTTTAGGATTCATAGTGTCTGGGCATGGTATCATGGTAGATCTTATGAAGGTTGAGGAAATACTTTGACTC
>SNQJ01S0089433.1:0-20485 GCA_010110895.2 Picea sitchensis
TGAGATATGAACCCAAATGGGTAGGTAAAGGTCCTCTTGCTTTTCCATCGCACCACATGCTCATGTGGAATTTAATGATTTTTTATTGTTGATTATTATGCTATAATTTTTATAGTTGATTTACATTTTTTATTTAGTTCATCCAATAAAAATACAATAACCACAAATTTAATAATGATAATAATATTGAAATCTAATAATTATGAAACTTTTTTTTCAAGAAAAAAATCTTTATATTAGATATTTCGAGGTGAAATTAGAATATACATCTTATTTTCTTTTCGGGCTCAAAATAAAACAATAGTTTAGAAAAATTATCTTTAGATTGTCTCCTTGTCTATTTTATGACTTATTCACATCCTAGGCTACTTGTCGACAATGTTTTCAATACGTTTTGTCTTCATACAACCCATAGGCTACAACTATTTATTCCTTACACCATATGTCCCAAAAAAGAGAGGAAAAATACAACATATTGACAATAACAACAACTCGATTCCTTTCTCCAAACTCTTGTTCATCGAGGGTTCCTTCTTGCAACAACAAATCTTTTTTTAAAAGTTGGTCATCTATAAAATTGAAATCTCTATAGAAATGAGAAAAAGAGAGAGTTTCATATCTCTTCTTGACCAGAAGGAATTGCAACACGAAAGGCCCATGTAATGTATTATTGATTATACATTGCAGATTAGCCCAATCCACCATCAATTTCAAGTCACCAAATACTTGCAATGTTTTTACTCCCTTATCTACTGCTACCTTTAAAAATAGCCACAAAGCAAAGAGTTCAAATCTGTTGTTTGTACCTGGGCCCACTGCAAATTTTAGGTCGAAACAATGTTGTTGATTCTAGAATAAAATAACATTAGCACCACATAGACTTGGGCTTCCATGGAAAACACCATCAAAGAAACCCCAAGCCTGTTCATAATCAATTTCATGCTCTTTTTAAATTTCTTGTTGGTTTCTCTTTAGAATAAGTCAAGTTTCTTGAACTAACACTTCTTATTTTAGAGACAACTTGAGTAGGATTTCATTTCAAGCCTCGAAAAAACATTTTCTTTCAAGATAACCACACTCCCAAAAAACAAAACAAGGAAGAACACTATGATCTTTCACAACTTTGTCTATTATCCATGAATGAAAACAATTTATCAAGGACCTATGTGCCTATCTATTTTTCCCACTGGCAATCTACAATATCTCTTTTCAGACTTCTCTAGCAAAGGGACAGTTGGTAGATTAGTGGTCCACAAAGTCCTCATTATTTTTGCACATAATACATACCCACGGAGGGGGGGCCTAACATCCCCCCCTCTTACCCACATGTGCGTTTGGCGCAACGTAGACACTAGTTCTAGTCGTGCAAAGAATATAACACATACCCAACATTCTCCCACTTGTTGTTTTCTTCGCATACATGGGGTTACAAGGTTACATAGTCAACAATCTAGGGTGACAATGCCCATAGATCCTCTACACCAAAAGAACTTCTCAGTGCTCAAAATTTTTGTTAATGAATCTGCAACATTCTTCAAAGTGTCCACCTTCATCAACAACACCTTCTTTTCTTCAACCATATCTATCACAATGTGATATTGAACACCAATATGCTTAGTCTTTGAATGATAAGTTGGGTTCTTCACCAGAAAAATTGCACTCTAACTGTCACAATCTATCGTTACAACTTGTTGTACCAACCCAATACTTGAACACAATCTTTGTAACCACACTACTTCTTTGCTTGCATGAGTGGCTACCATGTATTCAACTTATGTAGTTGAAAATGCCACTACAAACTATCTTTTTCTCATCCAACCAATTGCTCCTCCAAACAGGTTAAACACATACCCGCTTGTAGATCTTCTACGATCCAGATCTCCAGCCCAGTTTGCATCCATAAAGCCATGTATGTCCAACACTCTGTCCAAACCTGGTCTTCCTTGGTAGCATAATCCATAACTAGTAGTGCCACACAAATACATGAAAACTCTCTTTATTGTTGTCTATTGCTCCTTCCCTGGTTTTGACATATACCTGCTCAAAACTCCCACTGTATGTGCAATGCCTGGTCTAGTACATACCATTACATATATCAAACTGCCAACCACACTCACATATGGAACACAATACATGTCTTCCTCCTCTTCTTGTGTCTTGGGACACTGATCTGTAGATAACTTTACACCTACAAGAATAGGGACCCTGACTGGTTTACATTCCTGCATATTAAACCTCCACAATATTGTCTCAACATATTTTCTTTGATTTAACCAAAGTTTCCTATTTTCCCGATCTCTTTTAATTTCCATGCCCAAAATTAAATTTGCAGCACCAAGATCCTTCATGTAAAATTTAGAGGACAACTGAGTTTTCACATCTTGGATAATCTTCTTGTTGTTTTCTATCAACAACATATCACCCACATACAAGACCAAATAAATCAAATGATCACCAATTAATTTAAAATACACACATTGATCCTCTTTTCTTCTTGTGAAACCAAGTCCCATCATATAAGTTTTAAATTTTTGATACCACATCCTTGGTGATTGTTTGAAACCATACAAGGACTTTTTCAGCTTGCATAGCGGCTCCTTCTTTCCCTTGACAACAAAGCCTTTTGGTTGCTTCATGTAGATTTCTTCTTCCATACCCCCACGTATGAATGTTGTCTTCACATCCATCTGTTCTACTTCAAAATCAAATGCAACAACAACATACAACATAAATCTAATAGAATTTAACTTGGCAACAAGAGAAAAAATCTCACNCTTCATGTAGATTTCTTCTTCCATACCCCCACGTATGAATGTTGTCTTCACATCCATCTGTTCTACTTCAAAATCAAATGCAACAACAACATACAACATAAATCTAATAGAATTTAACTTGGCAACAAGAGAAAAAATCTCACCAAAATCAATTCCCTCAACCTAGGAATAAGTCTTTGCTACTAACCGAGCTTTGTATTTCTCCACTTTTACTTCTGCATTCAACTTCCTTTTAAATATCCATTTGCTACCAATGGGCTTTCTTCCAGTCAGAAACTCCATTAGATCCCAAGCCTCATTCTTATCCAAGGCTGCCATTTCTTCAACCATGGGCTTTTTCCGGAGTTTTCCATCCTTTGAATCCACTGCCTCCCTAACAGTTCTAAGATCATCATCAGTAAAAGACAAAGCAAAAATTTGAACAGAAATCGGGTGGAGTATACCTTTCTGGTAGCCCTTTTTCCCGAAGCGATCTCCTCAATACTAGAGTATGAGGATCTTCTTCTTCTGATTCATGTTCTTCTATAGAGTCTGATTCATCATCCTTTAACTCAAACTCTTTCTTTTCTGGTTCTTCCTTACTTGGTAGGGCTTCCTGTTTGCCAACATCTTTCATTTCTCTAAATACCACATCTTGACTATACACAATTTTCTTAGTTTATGGGTTCCAAAGCTTAAAACCTATGAGACCATCTTTATACCTAATAAAGATACAATTTTCAACCTTCTTATCTAGCTTACTCCTATTTCCATTGGAACATGAACATCGACCTCACAATTAAATACCTTGAGATGTGTGAGATAGGGTTTCTTACAAATCAATACCTCGTGTGGAGTCTTTTCATCCAGTGCTAATGAGGGTGATCGATTGAACATGTAACATGCAATACCCACTGCCTCTGCCTATAATTCTTGCCCTAACTCGACACCATTGAGCATGCAACTTACTTTTTCCATCAACGTCTTGTTCATCCATTATGAAATTCCATCCTGCTAAGGTGTATAAGGAGTAGTCTTTTGCCTTGCTATACCAAATTTCTTACAGAATTCTTCAAAATCATTCCCGCATAACTCTCCACCATTATCCGTCCTCAACACCTTAATTATTTTCTCTGTTTTATTCTCAATAAGAGATTTAAACTCTTGAAACCTGTCAAAGACTTCAGATTTATTCTTGAGGAAATATATCCATGTATTCCTCGAGAATTCATCTATAAATTAGACATAATACATGGATTTTCCTAATGATGGAACCTACACAGGTCCAAAAACATCACTGTGCACTAGCTGCAAACTTCCTTCTGCCCTCGTTGCACCAGAGTGGAATCTTACCTGATTCAGCTTCCCATATACACAATGTTCACATAAATCTAAATCCAGAGAGCAGTTAGACATACCTTCAACCATACCTTTACCGTGTAGTAGTCGAAGACCCTTATCTCCAATATGCCCCAGTCTTTGATGCCAAATCATAACCTTTTCTCCAGAGGTTGTAGGAGTTTTTTCTTCTTCAAATCCAATATGAGGAACAATGGAATTATTACACCCATCACTAATAATGCTTCCTTGCAACTTATACAGAGTTCCAATCCAAACTCCCTTCAGCAACACCATTACTCCTCGAACCATCCTGCAGGTTTCTTTTTCAAATACTGTTTTTACTCGTGCATCGTCCATTTTGCTTACAAAAATCAAATTTCTGGCCAATCGTGGGATTTGCAGAACACCAGGCAGTGTTCTATGAGCCTCAACTTGACAATTCCTTGTCCTATGATTTTTGTTATCGATTCATCACCTAGGAAAACATTACCTCCATCATACCTTTCATATCAAGAGAACCACTCCATGTGGGGGGTGATATGAAAGGATGCACCTGATTCAACCAACCATGCCTCATGATTTGCATTTGTTCTCGAAGAAGACAAGTACACATCCCTTCCTTCTTCCTCGGAGGTCTTTTCTTCTGTAGAGGGAGCACCTTCAAATCCCTTCACTCTCTCAACGTTTTTGGATCTACATTGCTTCTTGAAGTGCCCTTCTTTTCCACATATCCAACACACCTTTACAAACTTTCTGAGAGATTTAGATCTACCCTTAGATTTAGATCTCTCACTTGAGGATTTAGATCTATTTCTTTCCTTGGAGCATCCTCTTGCAAATAATGCATCTGTTCTCTATCCTTCCATGTTTGCCCATCTCATCTCCTCCTCCAACAAGGATGAGACCGCATCATCAAAACTCAAGGTAGTTATTTTACTACCTATGGCCACAACCAAACTATCCCACATGTATGGTAAAGAGCACAATAAACTGATACACTTATCTTCATTTGGAATTTTAATCTCAACAAATAATAACTGACTTACCACAATATTGAAAGCGTTCAGATGCTTTGTCACATAATCTCCATCTCTCATCCTCAGGTTAAACAACTTCTTCCGAAGGAACAATTTATTTACCAGGGACTTAGACTGATACAAGTTCTCCATCTTATTCCATAACTCCTTGTTTGTAGCTTCCCCTGACACATTCAATAATACCAAATATGAGAGACACAACTGAATTGTGCTCTTTGCCTTCTGATCCAACTTTTTCCAGTCATCTGCTAACGTTCCTGTAGGTGCAATACCTAGATTCACCACGATCCACTAATCTCTATCTACCAACATATCTTCCATCTTGAGCTTCCACAACTCAAAACTTTGCCCATTAAGTTTATTGATCTCTATTTTTGAACTGCTTGCCATTTATTTTCACTTGAAGAATCACTACCGCAGATCTCCCGATGTAACAAGGCTTATCACAATCCCGAGCCAAACCCCTGACCACAAAGGTGTCCCCCTAAAGCCAATAATTTCTCTGATACCAAATGCAGATTTTAACCTTATACAATTATTTACTGCAAACATATTTTCAATAAAAGAACAAAAAAGATACAATGGAAAATACACACATTACACAGAGATTTTTCCCCTAGAAACCCAAACCGGGAAAACCAACATCTTCTATATTCATCTCATCATACATTGCTTACAATACAATATACATATAGGATCCCGCAACATCCAAAACCCTAGTCCAATAACCCAGATTAGTCAACAACCCTAATTCCTTAATTGGAAATAGAAAACCATTGTCGAAAACCATTTGCTGAAAAACCGCCCAAAAACGGATGCAAAAAACCGCCCAAAAATGGACGCAAAAAACCACCAAATTTTTTTTCCGGGGGCGCTGCCCTCGAACCCCCGCGAAGGGGGGCTCCCGCCTCCTTGCGACCCCCCGGACAGGGGGGATCCACCCCCCTATGACCCCCCAAGAAAGGAGGCACATAGACACCTAACACAACATAGACACTAGTTCTAGTCATGCAAAGACTATAACACATACCCAACATCTGTGCCCATCTATTTTTCCCACTGGCAATCTACAATATCTCTTTTCAGACTTCTCTTGCAAAGGGACAATTGACAGATTAGTGGTCCACAGATTCCTCATTATTTTTGCACATAATACATATAATTATGCAACTTACATATAATTCAATACAAATTTCTAAAAAAATTAACAATGATTGTTCAATTATTAATTTTTGAATTATTGATTTCACATATTGGAATCCAATTTTGCAGTTTTCGAATATGATATTCACAATGTAGGAATCCATTTTCGCACTTTTTGCATTCGATTTTGCATTTTTTGGATCCAATATTCACACTTTCAAAATCTGGTTTCACACTTTTTGAATATAATATTCATACTTTTAGAGTCAGACTTGACACTTTGGAAACACCAAATTTCACCCATCTTAAGAGGGCCTTAGACCAAAATTAATCCAAAGTTGGTAAAATTGGCATTGTATGGTCTTTTAAAATTTTCTAGAGTCTTGTTAAGTTGTTTAGTGTTTGTATGTAAAAGTTAGGATATAGGTATTTCAATGGCATATTTCAAATGTAGTTAAAGTACACAAAGTATATTTAGATGCTCCACACATGTTTGCAAATGTATAACAATTCCAATTCCAATTTTGGTATATTTAGATGCTCCACACATGTATGCAAATGTATAACAATTCCAATTCCAATTTTGGTTGAGAACGTAAACACTTAAAGCAGTGGAAATTCTCTTATAGAGAACCCAAATTTTGTTAAATTTTAGGAAAGATTCGTAACCAACTTTACCAACACATGACTCTAAAAGGTTTTAGAAAGTCATGTATTAGAGGTAGCTAAATTCAAATGAATTCTTAGAAACTCACACACCCAACTAGTTCATGGTGAAGCTAAGGCCTAGATGAATCAAGAATATCACTAAGATTACTTCCATGATTATAGGGTATGCAAGCAAGAACATGCCATAATGCAATTTATTTAACATGAAAAGAAAAAAATACAAATTAATTCGTAGATCCAAGCATACCATAGTGGACTATGTGGGTCCCACATGAATTCACATGGACCATTAGTGGATATCAGTGAACAACCATGGATAGATTTCATACATGATGCCCTCCAAGTTATAGATTTTTATGCTGGTACGTATGTTGTATCCTTGCATGGTGTATTGTCTTATGTCTGGGTCAGATTATAATGACAATGTGACATATTGATTTAAGTTCTACTGATATATAATGCTTGTACACATCAATGTATAGTGCTGTCATGGCTGCTCCTATCTCGATTGCTTAAATCCCTATATGTTTAGTAATAGTATAGATGACAAGATTTATCCTCTTCCATGTTGAACCAATTGTATAATACATAGATTTAGATTAGTTTCCACCCTTTTGAATCATGTTTAATTTAAAGTAAACTCTTTATTTCTCTATATATTTAATTAGCTTATTCTTATCATGATAATGTTGATGTGTAAAAAATATTAATATATAATTTTAATATTAAAGAAAAATTATTCACATTATTCAATTTGATTATTTTAATTTTTTATACCTTTAATTTTTTAATTTTTTACTATTATGGATATTTATTCCATATTATGGGTATAATCACCAAACTTACATATAAATTGTATTTAGCCAAGTATAAATTACATATAAATTGTATTTAGCTAACTATTACTATAAATTATATTTAACTAACTATTGTTACATATGTTGATATGTATACACAAAAATGAAAACGAACGCAAATACCCTAATAAAATTATATTATTTTCCAACCTTCACTGAGCTGAGAAGCGGCCATTAACAATGTATATTATCTTTTACTTACATGATAATGGGGTTTTTAGCTCTATTCTGTTTTTTCTTTTCAGCCTGTGTGTTGGTTTTGTTTTGACGTTTCTGAAAGTGTACGTGATTTTGCTAAGAGCATGGTCTATGAACTTATACTGCTCTGTATCTGTGGGATCTTGTAAAAAATTATATTTTTATTAATATAATTAACTAAATTTCTTAATTAAAAAAAAGTGAACTTACATTACAGCTAAAATATTTTATTTCAGAGACGCGTTGGGCTTACTGACACGACATTTGATCTATTCGGTGTATAACATTTTCCCCAATCAACCGTCCGTAAGAGAATAACATTTGCAGTGCACTGTAGTGAGGTGTGGGCATGGTAAAGAAAATGGGCGATAGTCTGTGTCCATTTCACAAAGAAACATGGTGGGGTGAGGTGAAGCCCTGAGCACACTTTGGCTTGCCCCATCCACCTCTTCTCAGTGCAGTTGTTTGTTTGATTTACATTGATAATGGCAACACCGTCTCTGAAGGAATATCTGAAAAAATATAGCTCCGATGAGAAACCAAAATCCAAATCAAATAACAAGAGGAAGAAACCCCATAAATCTATGTCTGTTTCAGTAGCAAATAAGATCAACAATGCCTCCTCCGGCGTGCGCATCGTGGACGAGGATCCGCTGTGGCAGACTGAAATTAAGGACGACTCCAACCAGGAGGACTCTCCAGGTGATGTTATGTTATTTGGCTCCCTCTATAAATTTATATTATATGTTTTAAGAAGCAGATTTTGATGGTTAAGGAATTCATTTTTGGTTTTATGTTTTAAGAAGCAGATTTTGATTGTTAAGGAATTTATTCACAGCACAATTTCATTTACATCCTCAAATACCCCTAAAATGTCATCCTGCAAATTGTACACGAGACAGAGTATCAATGTAGTCATTAGTTCCGTACAGGGGCTTCTATTATAAATAAACAATATAATGATGCGATCGAAATTATAGAAAATAACTGAGAATGGATAAAAGGTTACACACGAGAGACTGCCAATCTTTCAAGATCACAGCAGAATGTCACACCCGGGGCTTTCAAAGGAGCGAAGACCAAAGTAAATAGACTGGAAACATAACTGCGTCTCTCCACGCCCTACTTACCACATTACTCATGATGGAATGTTCTTGCCAATCGACAAAGCTATAAATTTGAAAAGAAAAAATAACGAAAAAAGAATCGGAGACAAAACCCCCCCAAAACACTTAGTATTCCGTTCGAGGATACGCGACCTAACTCTTTAGGGTTATATATATATATATATATATTTTTTTTTAAGATTTAGGGGTATTGGTAACTCGCTGGGATTACTTGGGCGAGGAGGCATGGCTCAGGTTTAAATCCGACTCGCTGCCACTATAAACCCTAGGTTAGTGTCAATACCGGGATTACTAGGGCAAGGAGGCAAGGTCCAGGTTTAAATCCGACTTGCTGCCACTATAAACCCTAGGCTAGTGTCAATACCGTTCGGAGACACATCCGTGAGGGGGGTTCCACTCAAAGGGGGGCGCCTATCCTTCTAACCTTATTACAACGGGCCAAGGTCTTATCGAGGATTTAAACCCAGGTGGGGAGAGTACAAGACCTACCTCCCAACCATCTCATCAAACCACCTCAACCTTTTAAAATTTTATATATGACAAAATGAAAGGTGAAATACATTGAAGTAGTATTTGTGTAGATGTGGGGAGCCTACCTCGGACTCCTTTGATATATTGCTGCAGCATATTATTTAGTGAGTTATACTTATTATTTTTTCTGTACATTGGTATATATCATGTGTATATTCTTACCATATATTGTGTGTATGTTCACGTGCATACATATTATTATAAAAATCCTATCACATTCAAGTTCCAACTAGCCCATCCCAAAGAAAACTCTAATAACAAAATTCCTTCTGATAAAAGCCAAAATAAAAGCATAACATAAAAACCTTAAATCAGTTCTAAAGAAAATGCAATTTAGACTCCATATCTGGATTGATAGCATCCGTCACTCTGATACTAACATCACTCAGAGGCTACTCAACATCACTCTGATACTAACATCACTCAGAGGCTACTCAACATCACTCAGAGGCGACTCTGTGCATGATAGGTCTATTTTTTGTGATTGTTGCCTCTGTGATGCCTTCTTGACTGCAAATTCACTTAATTACCATGATTTATCCCTTATTAAGGATTTTGTATTTGTAAGCTTGTAAAATCAAATCCTATGCACATGGTGGGAATTGGGGATAAATATGTAACCTAAGCAGGAAACAAATGGGAGCATGTACCATAGATAGAGGAGATATGGACCTAGATAGGCTTTTGCAAGCCTGATCAGGAGAAAGCACCAAAACTACCTGGCAGGGATACAAGGATTTCTAACTAAGAAAAGAAATGTATGGATGGCCAGATTCTTTATCAGTTGCTATGGATGGAGACATTTAGCAGTCTTTTGATATTTCAATAGTTGCTGGGCTAGCTGTTTATTTGTTTCATTCTGCAAGCCTATTTTCGTCTCAACAAACTTCAAAAAGTTCATTAATTCACTCAGATAAATGCTTTGCAATGACAGATGAGAAACCTCAAGTCACAGAAGATGTAGAGGTGAAGCGGATGAAGCGATTGGAGCATTTGACCATGCACCGGCCATATCTTACAGTTGCTGATGATGGCAGTGGATGGGTTACTGTGTCTGAGACAAAGAAAGCAGGTGAGATATTTTACGAGAATATTTCTGAGAAGCAACAAGTATAGAAAAAAGAGTGATGCTTTTCTGACCATCGGAAAATAAGTGAATATCCCCGCCAAAAGACCAAAGCTGGTGAAGATCACTGTAAATGCATGTGTCAGAGTTGTATTTTGACTTACCATGTTATCTGCGACTATTTCTTGTACATAAGTCATTGTTTTGAGAATGTTTATGTTGGCATGCATGCTTGATTCCTTTGAGGTAGCAGATATCTCATTAGCTAATTTTCTATTTCTTCTTTGGCAGTTCAATAGTGGGCCAGCTTGAAGCTGTTCATACAGTAACGGGATTTTTTTTTATTACAGGCATACATTCAAATGATTTATCTCCAGAAAGGCAGAGCTCCGTGGATGTTCCGCATGATAGGCATGTGCAATGTACTTATCCAGATCAGAGTTTATCTCCACCAAGAAGAGATCAAAGCAATATTCATCAAAGGGATTTATTACCGGCTAATAAACGCACAAATTTTGAGAGTGGCAACCTCTCCCCAGACTCAAATTATCATGAACCTCACCATTCGCTGCTACAAGAGCATGAAGGTGGTGCCCCGAATCCATTGCCACCAAGGAAAGTTCGACACGATTCTCCTGATCTATCTCCTCCAAGAAATGCCTGGACCAAGTCTGCAGATTTGTCACCCCCAAGAAAATGTCAAAAGGATACTTTCTTAGAAGTGAAGGATCGCGAAGAATCTCCTGCTCTGCACAATGATTCTTTCCTGTCAAGGATGCCCCACCATGAGACAATTGGAAGAAGAGGAGAATATCCAAACAGAAACAATTTTATTCCATCACCACAAAGAAAGGTTCGTCATGATTCCCCTGACCTAACCCCCCCAAGAAAGCCCTGGACCAAGTATCAAGATTTATCACCCCCAAGAAAGCCTCAGAATATTTCACCAAACAAAAGGGATACAAATGAATCTTCTCTTCGGCATGATTCTCGTTATTCATTACCAGCAAGAGTTTCAGAATACGAGGATCGGGATCCTTCCCCACCAAGTAGGACCCGACAGCACTCAATTGGAAGAAGAGGAGATTTTCCAAGCAGACACAACCTTACTCCATCACCAAAAAGGAAGGTTAGACATGACTCCCCCGACCTTTCTCCTCCTAGGAAGGCTGATACCAAGTTTCAAGATTTGTCACCCCCAAGAAAGACTCAAAAAGGTATTCTGACAAATAAGAGGGATCATAAAGAATCTCCGTTCCTGCGTAATTCTTATTACTCAATACCAGCAAGAGTTTCAGAAAATGAGGAGCAGGATTCTTTTCCACCAAGGAGTGCCTGGCATGACTCATTTGGAAAACAGGAAGATTCTTCAAATGGAAAAAGATTTATTCCACCCCATGGCAAGGGCCAGAGAGTGTCCCCAGATTTGTCACCCTCAAGGTATCAAAAGGATATTTCCCCACATAAAAAGGATATAAACGATTCCTCCATTTGTCATCGTTCTCATTATTCATCGCCAGGAAGAACATCAAAAGATGATGAACGGGATTCTTCTCCACTGAGAAGGATACACCACAGTTCTTCTGGAAGAACAGATGATTCTTTAACAAGAAAAAGGATGAATCCTTCAACAAGAATGCCTGAACAAAGCTTGTCCGAGAGACATGTAATGGATAGGTCAAGATCAAAGGGTGAAATGACTGATGGGACTAATGCCGGCTTACGCACGGGGAGGGATCTTAAAGAGGAAATTGATCAAAAGAAAAGAGAGGAATCCCATAGGTACATATGCATTGCTTTTTTTGAGTTATTTTAAATTTTCACCTTGTGACAAATAAGGTTAATGCAAATGCTTGAGTCATAAATATCCAGTGTCTTGTTCTGCGAAACTAGTAGTACTATTAGTTTCACTTCAAGTGGTAATTCCTTAAGTTCAAGAACTTTGTGGAAACAAAAGCTAAAGCACTTTGTGGAAACAGTGAAATTTTCTCGTTACACCTTACTTTGTCAATTTCAACATTTTTTTAAGGCATTTTTACATTCCTCAGTGTCCACTTGTAGATCTAATGTAAAGGAATGTTTATTTAGTTAATCCTGCATGAATCTTCAGTACTTTGAGCCATTCTGTTTTTGGCATACTATCTATCCATCCTTACTGTAGAGTTAACATTTATCATATAACATTGATTTTTCTGCTGTCTCAGTCAGGTATAAGAGATAAATAATGCTGCAAGCCCTGGCGTCCTGATTAATTTGTCTGTATCTCCTAACATAATGAATAGCTAGACTGATTTTTAATGTATTATATGAATGCCGGGTTAATTTGTTGTCTCGATTGCATAAAAATATCATTAACTCTGATTATTTGGTCCGTGTTTACTGCATACAGCTCCATTTGAAAAGCTGTGATTGTCTTCCTTTAAATGAAACTGAATGTTTGTAGTTTGAGATGGTTTATCACTTTAGTAACGAGAATTTATTTTAGAGGAATTTGGTTATTAATAACCAAGAATAACTAATGAAGGTGTGTAYAATTCTAAYTCCTTATGTCTGGATTTTGTGTTCAATCATTTTTTGCTTGAGGACTGCCATCTTTAGCAGGTCGGACCCCCACCTGATAACTCCTTTTCATTTCTTGAGCAACTGCCATCCAAAGGATATTTTGAGCTTCCGCCGTCCAAGAAAATTTTGAGCCGCTGCCTCTTTAGCAGGTYGACTCCATATTCCGTAGCAGGTCCCGTCGCTCCATATCCTGTAGCAGGTCCTGTTGCCTCCTCTATCATGTCCTCTAACCCATAGTAGGTCCCATTGGCCTTTATCCTGCTGGCTTCTCTACCCATATAGAACAACTGTGTTTTTGGTGTTTGTGGTTCGTGAGTCCTGCACTGTGGCCATGGCCTAAACAACACCATGTCCCTCCACACTGGGTTTCTCCTCCCCTCACAATTCTGCCCCTCCCTCTTCCCCTCCCAGCAACCCATTTCCCTCCCCAATAGCAGTTACCCCTTGCTATATATCCCTCCTTTCCCATTCATAACTGCAGGTTCACCAGAATCCAACCAGAAAACATAGTAAACGCCCATAACAACTCAGATTGTGGGTGTCCCAAGGGTACAGCAAACTGGAATAGCAATGGGAGACCTGGGTAATAGCATCCTAGCTGTGTTACAAGTGTTGGGCAGCCCTCAAACAGTATCGGAATCCAGACTGCAGGGATTGGTGAAGAGATTGGAGCAGCTGGAACTTATGAATTATAAATTGCAAGAAGAAGTGCACATCCTTTCCAACAGGGTTTCGGAGGTAGAGTCAGCAAACCTTGTTCTTGAACAAAGAGTCCATGAACCCAAAACTCGAGAAAACCTCCAACCCCTAGGTGACTCTTTTCATGCTGAAATTCTGGACCTCAAAAACGAATAAGAAGAAATCAGATGCCAACAAGTACTTTTCACACAGGAAACTAAAACCCATCTTAACTCCTGGGTCCAATTTATTCGTGGGAGAGACAAGACCCCACTGCGGGTAGAGGTAGAGGAAGTTGTACAAGCTAAGATAACGAGGAACAATCTAGATGGGTGCAAGAACTTAATTTGAAGGTTCGAGGACTCCCCCCGTCACGTTCAACACCCACAGAGCCTATGCTAGTAGGGACCTCTTTCTTTTCTCCAGGACACCTTGAGCCTCCTCGACCTTAACCTCGAGAGTGCTTGGTTTAATTCGGATTCCATTACCCTCTTCCTTAGATTCCATACTTTGGGCAACAGAGTACGAGCTCTTTGATCCAAGCGAAGACTTTTCTCACTTCCCCATAGGATATTCCTGGATGCGAATATTATGTGCTCCTAGGTTTCTGGAACTTAAAGGATCTCGGGATTAGGTAGTAGAGGTACGAAAAGCAAGGTAATGGGCAATCATTCAGGATCTCAAAGGAGTTATTTGGGACTCCTCTCCCCTAGGTTGGACCTGCCTTGGATCTACCAATTGATGCCCCTGCCAGTGTGTGAGTGGGGTCTCTCGAATTTCGGTCAGATGCTGGAATTGTAATGGGGTTTTCTGGTATTCTCCAGGGTCACTTTACGATGCACCCAAACCTCATATATTCTCTTTGTCACTGAGACCCATGTGAGTTTTGTCCAAATTATATCGAACTATCCAGGCTATCATTGGTTTTCAGTTTACAGGTGGAAGACACAGAGTATTGGTGGGATTAGGGGCTTAGTTGGTGTTGCTTGTTATATCTGGGATTCTCCCAAGGTAAAGTTACCATGGTTAGCTCTCCCGTGGGTTTGAATTAGTGGCATGTCGTCCTTTCCTTGATACATCTTTAGTGCAGTCTACTATTCCTCCCTAGTTCATTAGATTATGCTCTGCACATGGACTTTGGTGGGGACGCCTACCCGGACTTATAAGTTGATATTGTCTAGTATTTGATGCAGGGTGAGGTCATTCATCTAGGGGACTTCAATGTGCGTACCAAAGACCAACAAATACCACTCCATGGCATATCAAAAGATGCTCTCTGCCTTCATGAGATAGATTCGGCCTTAGTTGACCTTCACAAGATGTTAGTCAATGGGTTGGGCCCCCTTCCAACTTATGGTAGGTACCTTCTTCACTTGGGTGAGCCTCATGTGGTGCTAATCTTTAATGGCCTACCTTGTTTCTTGGAGTCTAGTAGCTATACATTTTTCCCCCACAGTTGGAGGGTTATCGTTGTCAACTATGTCCTGGCTAACCAAGACTTGCTTTTGTATATTTTCCAGCTCATGGTCCTCCAGATTCCTTTAGTGGACAACACTCTCCTATCCTTTTCACTCCGAGTCGACCCTCCCCCCCCAGACCACTGTTCTTTTGATGATGGGGATGTTGATACCTATTCTACCCATCTCTACGAGATTCTCCCCCACTCTCCCATTTCTTATCACTCGAGTTAGCCTCCAAATATGTCATCCTCTCTTCAGCTATTTGGGAAGCAACACTTAATCACTATCCCCACATTACTAGACCCCCCTCTTGGTCCTTGAAATCCGGATCTAGCTCAATGAACCAATGGACATGAAGAATGCAAATCATACCATAAACAACTCCGCCATACCCTCCTACACGACCTTGCCTCTTACCAATAACTTTGGAAATCCTATCGTTATGTCCTTTGATGCAAGAAATGTCTCTTTCTAGAGGAGATTAGATTTGTGTACAACCCTTCATTGTTCTTCCAAAACCTTTTGGCGCACCCTCTTCCCCCATTATTTTGGTCTACAGCTCGATCTCGACCCCTAGTCCGTGTTCACGAATATGACTGCCCTATTTGACGTCCTCGAACAACCTCCTCTCCTAATCACCTTCCCCCCATCATGTTGTCACATGTTCAGGGAATCAAATATTCGACAGGGGATTTGGGACATGAACACTAGCAGAGCAACAGATGAAGAGTGTTTTTAGGCCAAGTTTCTCAACCACGACGTTCGTCCACTGGTCCAATATATATACAATCTATTTAACAATGTGGTTTGCTTAGGATTCTTGCTCTCTTGGTCCCATCACACTATCCATCCGATCCACAAATCGGGTTCTAGTGTTGATCCAAAGAACTTTCGGACTATCATGGTGGGTCACACTTTCCCCATAGATACTTGATGAGGGACTAAATCGGGCCAAGGGCTAGGCGGGCTTTTGATTGCAGTACCAGATGTAAATTTTTCAAGCCTAGATGATTGCTGTCCTAATGTTCTCACGCTAAATAACTCAAACAAAATTTATTTAACAATAGAAAATTAAATTTCGGAACATTGCATCATTCTCACAAATAGTTGAAAAATGAACAGTGGAAGAAATTAAACACATACATGGGGATTTTTCCTTAAAATCAGTTTTTCATTCCTTTGATTTGAAGCTTACAAGGTGACTTCTGCAACCTGCTTTGAACGAACAACTGTACGATCAATAAAATCACCTCAAACAACAATGTATGGCTAGATTTGAGGGTGTACAACCTCTGCATGAAGAAATGAGTGATATAATAGTGTTATGGCCTATATGGCATGCTGTACTTATTGGTCACTTCAACAATTTGCTCCTCTTCTTCTCCTTGAATGCACTTTGCCTTCCTCTAGCTCTCTTGTTGTCTTCTCATGTGTGTAATTGGCCTCTCCTATCTTGTTCTATTTATGCTTTGAGAGAAGTTAACTAATCTCCTCAATCCTAGCAATTGGTCTCCTCAATCTTAGTTGCCACCTATCTCAATCTTGAGATGTACGACTAAGATTAAATCCTAATCTAAGTCACTAATGTTCTAGAACTTCTATAACATTTCATTTAGATTCCTAAGGCTAGTTGACTTCAAAACATAAGACTTTTTCTTTTCCTTTTATTTTTAAAATGAAATTACAAGATAGAATTATTTCCCACTTTTCCTAAGTGGTCAATAAAGAAATGTCTTGAACCACTTCTTGCACATTCACATTGAACCTATGTAAGAAGTTCCTGCTCTAGCTACATTTCTCAGCACTCCCTCTTAGCAAGGAAGGAATTCTATATCGAGCTTCACTGCTCCCTTCTTAATCCTATCTCATATGAAGTGGTATATGATCTCTATGTGTTTGGACTTGTCATGAAACACTGGATTCTCAAAGAGTTTGATACAACTCCGATTATCATAGTAAACGACTATAGGGTCCAACTCTTGATCAAACAATCCTGCAAGTAACTTGCGAAGCCAAATGGCCTCACAACTAGTAGTACTTGCTACCTTGTATTCTGCCTCTCTTGAGCTAAGTGCCACATAAGTATGCTTCTTGTTGAATTAGGATATCATCGTTGATGCTAAGCTAAGGCAACGCCTTGAGGTGCTCTTCTTGTCTGTTGCATTGCTTGCCCAGTTTGAGTCTGAATACCCTGGAAACTTCACTTCACCATCTCCAAGATATCTTAGACCATACTCCATTGTGCCCCTTAAGTATCTGAGCACATGTTTTACTGCTACCCAATGCTCCTGCCCCAACTTCACCATGAATTGGCTCAAGTTGTTTATTGCAAAATATATATTTGGTCTATTATTGACCAAATACATCAAGGAACCTATTCACTGCTTGTACAATGTGGGATCCACCAACTCTGAATCTGAAGCTGTCACCTTCTTCAGATTAATGATCATGGGTGTGGCCATAGGTTTGCATTTCTCCATCCGAAATCTCTTCAGGATCTCAATTGCATACTTACCTTGACCAAGGAAAATCTCCCTTGGTTTCTACCTAACCTCCAAACCCAAGAAGTAATGCATCATGTTGATGTCCTTCATCTCGAACTCAACTACCATGTATGCTTTGCACCCTGCAATGAGCTTCTCTGTACTTGTAAGAAACGAGTCATCAACATACAACACCAAAACAAGAAGATCAGACCCAACGAATATTTAATATAAGTTAGGATCTGCTTCGCTTTTGGTGAAGCCCATACTTTGCAAATATCCATCTATCTTGGAATACCATTCCCTCGGTGCCTGCTTGAGTCCATACAAGGCTTTTTTAACCTTGCAAACATGGGACTCCTTCCCATTTACCTCAAAGCCCTGAGGCTGCTCTATGTTCACTTCTTCCTCAATGATCCCATTAAGGAAAGTTATCTTCACATCCATCTGGTGTATCCTCCATCCCATAAATGAAAGGAAGGACATAATTGCTCTAATGGAAGTGTACTTGGTGACTGGAGCAAATGTCTCCTCATAGTCCACTCCTTGTTTTTGGGAGAACCCTCTTGCCACAAACCTTGCTTTGAACTTTTCACTGCTGCCATCTGCTGCATGCTTGATCTTGTAGAGCCACTTGGAACTCACTACTGGCCTCCCCTTTGGTCTTAACATTATGTCCCAAACATCATTCTTCATGATGGAGGTGTATTCCTCCACCATGGCATCCCACCATACCTGCTGGAGCTTGGTCTGCTGCCTCTTGAAAGATGGAAGGCTTGGAATCTATGATGCTGCTCATCAATGCCATGTAGTCTGGAAACTTCTTCGGAGGTATGCTCTTGTTAAATGTGCTCCTAGGAGCCCAACATACTCCTAAGCATCCCTCAATGTTTGAGTGAACCATCGAGGTCTCTTGACAGAAGTGGAAGGGGCTATTGTCTCCTCCTCTTCACTTGGAGGCTACTATACTGCTTTGGAAGTCACTGGTAACTTTGGCTCAACCTTCAAAGCTACTTGCTCCTCATCCCCTGTCACTGGAATAGGCTCATGGGACTTCCTGGATGCGAAGTCTTCCTCAAACTTTACATCCTTGCTCACTACTGTCTTCGTCTGCTCTGGAATATAGACTTTGTAGGCCTTTGAAGTCTCACTATAACCTACAAATAAACCCTTCCTGCTGGAGGGTTCCAACTTAGTCCTCTTTTCTACCGATGCATGGATATAAATTGGACAACCAAAGATGCAGAAATGACCCACCTCTGGCTTCACACTAGTGAATGCGGTGACTTGTCCTCTAAATTCCCATGAGTATATCGATTCTGGATGTAGATTGTTGTGTTGCATGCTTCTGCCCAAAGAAACATTGGCAAGTCCTGGTCATGAATCATGGCCTTAGCAACCCCTATGATGGATCGATTCTTTCGCTCTGCAACCCCATTTTGTTGTGGGTTGTACAGAACAATGAGCTTCCTCTTAATTCTTGCTTCCTTGTAGAAACCCTCGAACTCCTTGGAGGTATACTCACCCCCATTGTTCGATCTCAAGACTTTGATCTTCTTCTTTGTCTAGTTTTCAATTAGAGCTTTGAACTCCCGAAGCTTGCTAAAGACCTCATCCTTGGTCTTTAGGAAGTAGATCCAAGTTTTGCGAGAGAAGTTATCAATGAAGACATAGTACATGCTTCTTGAAATTGATGCTTTTGACATTAGTGCATAAACATCCGAATGCACTAGGTCTAGAATCTCCTTAGGCCTATGCTCATTGCTTGGGAAAACAACCTGGCCATGCTTGCCAAGCGTGCACCCTCGACATACTCCATGTTGTTCAATGCTGAACTCTAGAAGACCTGTGACTATCGCCCTTAGAATAGGCAACACTTTGTGATGCAGGTGCCCCATCCTCTTGTGCCACAACTCGCACAAGCTGTCGCTGTTATGAACTAGGTCTTGAATAGGTTCACCCTGCAACCAACCTATACAAGTTACCTTCTCTAAACCCTATTACCTGAACTGTATCTGGGCTAGATTCCTTCAGCCTGATGAGGACTTGTTGGTTCTTGAACTCAACTGCATAGCCCTTATCCTCCATAACTAAAATTGAAAGCCAGTTCTTTCTTAGACCCGCAAAAAACAAGACATTGTCAAAATCTAAAGAGTTACTTGACTCAAGTTGGAAGGGAATAGTACCAACTCTTGCTATTGGGTACTTGACATCATCACCAAGCTCAACTTGTACTCTTGAGTCCTACTTTGTTAGACCATAAAATAATTGCTAGGTTGATGTCATATGAAGAGATGCCTTATTGTCCATAGGGCACACATTCTTAGGAATTGTGTTGGTAGAAAGGCAAGATACAATTGAGAAATCCTTCTTGAACTTGGCAACAAACTCGTTCATTTGAGTTTTTGTAGAGGTTGCTACCTACTTTTGTTGTTGCTTCCCTTTACCCTTCTTATCTGGACATTGTGATGCATAATGACCGTGCTTATGACAAATGAAGCACTTGATTTTAGTGAGGTCCTTCTTTCCTAGCTGTGAGGTTGACTCCTCACTCTTTCCCTTACCCTTGTTGGGTTCTTT